>VDFB02328867.1:285968-337457 GCA_007258455.2 Sequoia sempervirens | reverse complement strand
ATCATGACCTGTATCATCACTAATATAAAAGTGAACCTCTTTGATGATAATTCGTTCATCTTTGCTACTTTGTAGACCATCCAGATGTTCTTTGGAATGCCTATAACAAACTTGTACAAATACTGCAACTTGCTTTGAATGATAATTTTGGCTTTGTATCTCAGTTTGAGGACTAAATGTATAGTTCTCAAAGAAATCAACAATAGAGAGAATACAACCCGCTAGAAATCAATTCTTTGAGTCACAAAATTGCTTAGCTTGCCATCTAGCACCATGACAATGTTGAATATGCAAATATATGATATTGCAAAATTTGTTCATAGACTCATTGTAAGACAACTCACTCTCTTTGAGAACAATTTTTATGGTCTCAACTCCTAACTTTGTTGAGTATTTCTCATATTCAAATCTCTTCCACATAAATTACATTGAATGATCAATACTATCAACTTGTAAAAGATTCTTCAAATTTCCACATTTATTACATATATTTTTATACACTGCACTTTCAATTCATTTAAATCTCCTAATTTTTTGCATAGAAAAGACTTCACAAATTGTGTTAAGTACTTCCAGGGATGACTATTTTTGGATTGATTACTGCCATAGCTTTTATATATGTTTGAAGGTGTAGATGAAATTCAACATGATTTCAACAAGTCTCACGTATCTTATTTATACATACAAAACTTGGTCATAGTCTCTCAAACATCCTTTGACAAATCTTTGCATCTGAAAATTCTTGCTTGAATGCTTAAAAAAACTCACTTTGAGTTGTATCTATAAAATGTTTCGGATGTGAAATTATTTTACCATCTGCACCTTTTATTTTTATAGTGTCCCTTCTATTGGAAGAAACACGAGAGTGGATGGTCCAATATTCAAGCACCTATTCCTTTACATCTTCTGATATTTTATCTTTTCAGGGAACCCTGCAAATATTTACCTAATTATTCTCAAAAATTTCATCCAATTTATTCTCTTTCTAATATATCTTTGAAAGTTCTAGAAACATTTAGTAATTTGGAAACTGCTTTAACTTGTCTTCTATGTGATAATTTCTTACTAGAAATTACTGTCATCAATGCTCTACTTGGAACACTTAAATCAACAACTTGACTCTTGTTTTCAATAGAAGTTAATGCTTCTTGCAGGTTTTCAACTATTTTTGTCTTTAATGATCCTAATGACTTTATCTTATTATCAACCCCTAACAACTCCAAAACATGGGTCATTTCTTTCCTCCTAAATAATTTTGCAAATAACTGTGCTCTTCCAACTATAGACTTTTATTCAAAATATTCATCCCATATTATTTTACAGTGTAATTTTATTGTGCTTTCAAGTAACATATCTTTAGATGAAATACTATTAAAAAGGGATTCCTCGTCCATCTCTATCAGATTTTCCATACCAAGGAAAATATTTCTATGACCACCTTTATTTTGTCCTGGTACCTGTACTCCTTGGTCATCAACAATTTGCATGGGTTCTTCTTCAGAAGATTCAGTTTCATCCACATTTCTACTATCTCTTTTTTGATCATACAACCTTGTTCTTTTCTTTTTATTCCCCATCACAAATTGCTCAGGTTTGAATTCACCTGCATACAAAAATAATGTGCATTCAAAATTTTTGATGTTTGTATTGGATAAAGTGTCCCCTAATATCATGGAGGTATGACTATTTTTTACAATGAAAACAAGATGTAAACCCATCATTATGTATGTGGAAACTATTGTCTGGAATCTTCTCCTCTATGAGAAATCTTGATTTGATAAAATTGGATAATCCTAGTTGATAGGGTATTATGGCCTTATCATTCATCATGCTCGGCTCTTCTTGATCATTTGGGATATCAATTTGATCCATGGTAGCTTTTGTATCTTCTTCTTTAACTTGAAGTATTGTTGTGGGTTACATTTGACCACCTCTATAAGAAGTTTAGTGAATCTATTATCATTAAGAGCTTCATTTATAGTAGATTGGGTTATTTCTTCATCCTCAATTTCACTTGTTTCACTAGTTGCAACACTAATGTGATCTTCCCCATCAAATTCTTTTCCCCAAGGGTTCCCTTCTTCATGAAACATGTTTTCTCTTGTTTTAGGGGTCATATGTGATTGTTTTGATCTTCAATCTAAGGTAAGATAATGTATGATACCTAAGACTAGGAAGCAATAAAAGGATATGATTCTAAGATGGGATATGAAAATGGCATTTTGATATGACAAGCTAAGAATGCAAGAGCTCAAAGGCAACTCTAGGTCCAAAGTTGGTTATGATGTAAAGGTTTTACTTGTGTTATGATGGATAGATAGAAGGAAAAATGATCAAGAGAGGGTATGTAGGAGATGATGGAATCCAAAAGGATTGCCCTACTCAAGGATAATGGTATATTCCCTAACTTAAGGATGATGAACCTTAAGTGATGCAGGTGATAGATAGCCAATGGTTTGATTTCAAGACCTAGGAAGAGTAGTCTAAGTGCAAGCTAAAGGTTTGTTTGAGAAATAATGGATGTGCAAGGACTAGGTGGAATGCAAGGATTGAAAGATTAGAATTGAAGGATTGATAGCCCCAAGAAATCCAATTGATAAGTTCATTTTGGATGTTTTTGTTGTTAGACATTTTGGGATTTTGTAAGGTTTAAGGTGTTGCAAATTACTAGGTGTGATGCTTGGTTTAGGTCTATTTTTGAACACACACACAAGACAACAAACACAATGTTTTATTTTAACAGTACATGCACACATCCTAAGGTTGGAAAGGACTATATTCACTAGATTCCACGTGGGTTTCCTCAGCTGCACTTATTCTTAGTAGGTAACTTAGAAGCTTGGCCACATTGGATCCGCTCCATGAAACTCACTTCTTGAGTCAACCAAGCTTTGATCCTTCATGAATCTCCCATGAGAGACTCTTTACCTCTACTAAGAATTGCAAGAATGTGGATGCCTTGGCAACAATTGTTGTTGCACCAACAAATAGAAAAGGATTTTGGCAACTACAAACAAGAGGGGTCTAGTAAGGGCATCTGTTCGAGTGGTTATACATGTAGTAAGATTAGCTCTGATAAGGATGATTCCCAACCTGCTGAGGTTACACTCTACAAGGTTTATGGGGATTCACTTGTTGGCATAACACATTCACACTCATGGTACTTGAACTTTCCTCAAGCACCCATTTTATATACCAGCTGGAAGTAGCTTGGCTTTAGCCTATTATCGATTGGGTCATTCCCTTGGGGTGAGTACTTTTTCCCACCAAGGAAAGCCCTCTAAAGGATTAAACACATACAAAGATGAAGGGTCTGGTTTCTGATCACCAAGTTTGCACAGGGTGAGAGCATACTCCCTACCATCTCAAGCATAACAAACAATGTTCATTCATCCCCTAGTTAAATCTATATGGTGGAAGATAATTGTTCCTTTTAAAGCACCAATTGAAATGTGTTCTAAGCTAAAAGATAATAGGTTTCAAAAATAAAAATTCTTTGGCCAAATGTCCCGCAAAACCATAGATTCTAAGTAGTTTTTCAATATTAGTCTTCAATAGTCGACAACTACACCACTTGTTAGTCCAAGCATTAGCTCAAAATATTCATAGTAAAAAACAATGAAAATAAAAGCATGAACATAAAATAATCTAGCAACAAACATATTGATCCGTAATTAGAGTTTACAAAATTAACTTGTAAATTAAATCTAATTATAGTAATTTCCCAATCTAATACAAAATTGCATGATTATGCTTTTTAAACATTGAAATTAAAAAATAAGTAATTAGAAATTCAAATACTGAATTTAAACTAGAGAGAAAATTGAGACAGAAGAGAGAAGAATGAGAAAAATAAATAGAAGGATCACAATGCGCAGATTGATAACAGAGTTCATCCAATGTGGACTACGTCTTCGGGTCCACTTCTTAATGCTAGAACCGCTTTATTGATATCACCAAGCAAAATTATGCTTTGTTACAATACCCAAGCTCCAAGAACCTACAATAATCTCTCCACAATCTCTCACTCTTTTACAATTTTTGGTGTACAAAAACACCTTGTAAATTCTCCTCCAAAGAATTATTTCTCCCAAAATGAACTTGAATAATTCTCCCTGTTACAATTCTCTCCAAGAAAATTCTCGTACAAAATTCTCCACTCAATAATTTCCAATTCCTTTACAAAAATCACCCCTTTATATACACATTTATTTTCTAATATGGTTTTAACCATATTATTTTGCAAATATTGCATATCTTCCATAGACAAGTAAAAATTCCAACCATTTCCCCGTTTTATAATAAAAATCACTAATATCTCGTTAGTAAAACAAATTAATCTTTAAAAAATAAATCCCCCTTTGGCTTTTATAATTCTAAGCCATACAATTAAAAAATGAACCCCTTTAACTATGGGTCGTTATAATTTTGGACTTACAAATAATAAAATCCCTTTTAAATGAATGGCTTATAATTCAAGCCTTTAATCCTTTCGGGATTTATTCCTTTAATAATTTTTATGAATTATTTTAATTCTTATTTAAGCCCCTTAAAATATTATAATGTGGGCTTAAACGGGTTAATTGTTGAAATATGAGTTTACGGGATTTTTTTCCTCTCCTTGTTTTATGGGGGCAAGGGAAGAGGATTTTAAGGGATAAAATCCCACCGAAACCTCCTTGAAATCATAAAAATCTTTTAATTTTTAAACCATACGTGTTTTCTTTTAACAGTATGGTTTAATCCATATTCCTTTTTCCACCATGTTTTTTCCAACTCACCACTCCTACCACGTCACCACTTGTCATGTCAGCTTGCTGATGCCATCAAAGTCAACTAGAGTCAAAATTTTGACCAGCCGTAACTTTCACATACGAGCTCCATTTTTGAAACTAAATATAGTTCCAGAATTAGCATGACAAGCACTACGACTTGGTGTCATTTTTGTTTCATTTTGAGACAATCAATTTTTTGCCTTTTTGAACCTCGAATTTACCTATTTGACCGAACCTTTGACTAAGCATAACTTCTACATACAGACTCCTTTTGAGCCCATTAAAGTTGCGTCAGGATCGAGTCAACAAGCTCTACACATTGATGCTTCTTTGGATGAATTCTGAGATTGTGAAACTTTTAGGTATTTTGGATCCACCTGGATCACATATAAACATCAAAACAAAAAATAAATTAAAAAAAAACCAAATATTATGTTTTAGATGCTTGATTTTCCTATTCAACTAGATAGCTTGTGACAAATGAAAATGATTAGAAAAGTATCTTGTTTTTAGTATTTAAGAGTAAAAACTAATAGAAATAGTTACTTCATTAAAAAGTGGATAAAAAATAGAAAAAACAAAAAAAAAAAGACTAATAAAAGCTGACTTAAATAGTTATTTCAATAAAAAATAGACGAAAAATGGGAAAATCTAAAAATAAAACTCAAAAAATAAAAAAGTCGGCCATTTTATGTTTCAGTAGACATTAGATGAAAATGAAAACAATCTAAAAAACAAATTTGAATAAATTAGTGTTTTGGATAAATACGATTCAGTCGAACACTATTTGGTCGGATATGGTTCAGTTGGACATGATTCGACCAATTAGGATTTGGCCGAATCCATCCACATGGCAAGTGACATGGCAGAAAGTCACCATTTTCTCATATTTCTAGAAAATTTTGACTTCTACTGAATATTTCTTCAATCAAAATTATTTTTAAAATAAAAATAAAAATACCCTTTTGCAAAGCTCATAGTGTTGAATCCAAATATATATTTATATTTTGATTAATTTTAGAATATAAATACTTTAAAATATTGCAAGTAGGTTGTTCAAAGTCAAAAAGAGGCTTAGTTGAAATTAAATAAAAAATAGTAAATCATCATAAAACAAATTGCAAAATATATGATGCCCTAGAGGAGAGAATCCTCTTCAAAGGGTATATTTTGTTTTTTAAAAATGAAAAAAAAAATGATAGTTGACATCAATTCAAAACTATCAAATTCGAGTTAGTTTGACTTTAAAATGTTATTACGAGAAAAATATACATCAAAATTTCATTTTTTTCCATGCTCTAATATTGAAGTCAGCTATCTGGGAAAAAAAATTAGGAGAAAATGATTTTTTTTTTTCTATTTGTTTCTTGATGTCAGCTGAATGTCACTTTATTGAAATTTTCAACATAAGGAAATATGTTTTTAAATTGATAAAAATATATAAAATAGAAAATAAAAAAATTTTGAAAAATTATAGGAATAAACTTCAACAAAAGTTCTACATTTTATTAGTTTACATCATTTTGAAATTCAAAACATAAATACCATTTTTATGTGGTTGAAGTTGAGAACTTTTTCTCATGTTGGCCAATTCCTTTATAAAGTGTGACACGGGTTTGTACTTTTACCCCTTGATTATAAGTGTATGAATCACTCTCAAAAACCATATTTTAATTAACCATTCTAGAAAAAACCCATAAAAAATACCCATTCACTAGAATAATCTCCATATCTCCTTCAAGTTGCTAAGTCCATCAATGGAGATTTTCTATCTATATTTAAACTTTGTTTATATATTTTAAAGAAAAAAATTATAAATTATATTTTGATTTAATGTTTTAAACTATTTTTTAATTTAAAATTTAAATAAAATAATATTTTAGAAAATTCAATAAAAAATAATATTATTTATATTATTGAATATAAATATTTAAAACTAAGCTATCTTTACATTTTTAAAATTATAGTAAACTAATATATTTCTTATTAAAATGTGTAACTTATCTTATTTTTTCTCTTTTTATCATATTTTCTCATAAAAAAATTTCATACATTAAATCCATCCTATAAAATACTAAAGACTCAATTTATCTCATAAACCTTTTTTATATATCCTATAAAACACTTTAGAAAAAATATCATGCTTAATTTGAAGGATGTGTTCTCTATCCTAAGTCTTATTCTACATATTTTTATTTAAGAATCTTTACTTCACATAATGTTTTATCAATATTGTTACATGAGGGACAATATATGATGTATTTGAGTGATAGTTTGGCAATAAAGGCAACTTTTACTAATGTGATTGAGTAATCTTGAATTTTGATTTTTTTACGAGTAGAAAAGTAATCTTGGATTTCTATTGACCAAAAGAGGGTTTTACTAAGAAAAGGAAGAAAAAACTGTAGGATAATTTTAAACCATATTACTTTCTTAGATAATACTAGAATATTTAAATAATATTAATACTCATTTGGGATTCATTACAAAGTATTATGCATACCTTATAACTCTCCAAACATCCTCACAATAAACTAAATATTCAATAACTAACAAAAAATTAATATCACTGGATCACTAAGGTGACCTTATTACAAGTACAAATCTTAATTTCGAATGCCCCCTCTTATGGTTTATAGTTAAAAAAATAAAGAACAAAACATTCTAACAAATCATAACCTCATATTCTTTAGAACCTTCTCTTTAAATTTTATAAATCCATCAAGATACCTTGTAAGCCTTGTAAATATGTAGCGCCCAAGATTATTTCCAAAGTTCCCATATTCTACCAATTCTAAATTGTAAATTATGGATCTCCTAAATTATTCGAAAACCATCAATTTCAAGCTATAGTTCCTTCAAGTTGTCCCATGAACCTCATAAGGGTATATTTTCAAGATTCACAAACTCCTAAACTATCTATACTATAATCCATGTTCATTTTCATCTACACTATATCCTTTCCTATCTTAATTTTTTTTATTAATATATAAAAGTTTCCTCACATTCACCATTCAAAGAAATCAACATAAAAAAAAAAATCCTCATACAATGTATCATCTCTTAGAGAGAAGCTATATTGAGATGATGAAATCCATTTGATATGTAATGCTTTTAATCATCTTCTAGTGAGGGCTTCTCAAAATAAGTGTGCATCCCTTGTATCTTCAACAAAAGCATCTAGTGAATCCTCTATAGAGGCTATATTAAATTGACTTGATTTTTTTTAAGCTTTCACTTGAGAATATCATTTTCTTAATGATGTATCTCAAAGATGAGGTACCTTTCCAAGAAACCCACCCTAGTATCCAAACACTTTAGAATTCATCTCATACATTATAATTCTTTTACCATGACATTTAATTCTTACTCCAATTATCAATTCAATTGGAAAATTCAAATTCACATACATAGAAGTGTACAAAAAATTGTTAAAGACCACTTTTTGAAATTTAATTTGAATATTCAAACATCTTCCAATTGCTCTAAAACCTTGTACAATTGAAATTCCCACCTTCATCTACAAGAATACAGGTGGATGAAAATTTATCCACCCATAATACCATACTAAAAATAAAGTTGAAATCCCAAAAAAAACAATTTTTGAATTTTGGAACTATGTTGTAGACTTCACAAACCTATAACTTTTTCTTCACTCCTCAATCTGGTGCGCCCCCCCCTCCGCCCTCACCCCCCCAAACGATTGTGCAACAAGAAAGGTCCTTTTCTCCTTTCCCCCTTATCTCTCCATCTTCCTCTTTGCCATTTAGCATCTACAAACTCCACCCAATATATCTGAAAAGAATCAAATTTATTTTCATTTTGATTTTATTATCTCCAACACAAACACCCCTTGCCATTCTTCCACAAAGCTCAATAAAATAATTAAAATATGGTAAATACACTTGTACTTTACGCTTCCTTTTATAAATTGCAAATAAATTCACTAATTAATAAAATTGATCCCACAAAAAATATATATCAGCATTTTATATTTTAGTGGAAACAACGATTTCTACACAATTGCCTATGAATAATCAAAATCACACCTCCAAATAGAAATTGAAACCAAAACCCAAAATATATTTTTTTGGTTGATATTAATTGCATGTGGACTCGGATGCTCTTGCATTAGACATGTCAGGTAGGAAATTTGTGAGCATATGCTCATAAAGGCAGAGTTGAGTAGTCAAACTACTCTTCTACGTTGCAACCAACCTGCAGTGAACTCCATTGTTGTTCAAGTGCTCAAGATCAATCCTTCTTCCTCTTTTTATAGCATCATTCCAAAACACACACCAACTCCCTTTAACAATTCTACACCCTCTCCTTCCTTCCCCTTGTGGATTCATATCCACCATGAACCATCCTCCTCCACCATTTAATTATTCCTCCTCTTTGCTCCCCACTCATGGGATTTAACCCACCATAGACTGACCTCCCCCACCAAAATCTTGCACCATCCATATCACCATCTACAACATCCTCCCATAGAAATTAAATATTTCCATGCACTCTTCTCCATATTCTTCAATAGCAAACAAAACATGGAAATAAACATCATCACAAAATACAATATACTATTTACCTTGTCCTTCTCCTCAGCTGTAACATCATCCTTCATTGTAATATCTGTCACAACCTCTTCACATTCTATTGCTTCAATGTAATTCCCCGCCACACAACCCCAAAAGAAACTACTACATCAAGCATTAATGGCACAATCTCCTTTTTTTTAACTAGCATGCAACATGATATTAACATACATCACATGAAATGAAACTATACATGTATAATACATAACAAAGTCCCTTGGGGTTACCTGACTACATTACATTTGAATATCACTAACACCATCAAAAGAATGAATAAACATCATCTATTACATTACATCAATGATCATAAGATAATATCATGAACATGGGATATACATTTGTAACATCAAGATACATCGATCAAAGGTTACTTTAATACAATAGTGATTCCCAACATGAATGGGATGATTACCATACAAATAATAAGGATGATTACAAATCATAATGATTGGTTCCAACATTGGTACATCCTAGAGTCATTTCCAATGGTACAACTCGATCTCAGTTGGGGACCCAATGGGGTGCATAGCACGTTCTACTCACCCATGTGGACCTAAGGCCCACCCCTCGTGCTAGAAGATGAAAAGAATGGCCACAACGAAAACCATCAAGAAAGACAAGGTTTACAAGACTTCACGACAAGAGAAACAATAACATAAAGTAACCTCCAACACAAGGAATAACCAACACAAGACATAAACAACATAAGAAATAACCATCACAAGACAACATAACAAAGAATCAACAAACACATAACAATATCCACTTCTAGAGGCTCAAGAACAATAAGAAGGGAACAACAACATACAAGGTTGTTAAAAGGTGGAGTGTCATCGCATAGGTAGACATGGGTTACCCTGGCGTAACCTTCCTAGGCTGTCAATCCCATCTTGGGTCATCCTAGTAACCTCTACCAGCTGCCGAACCCCCATGCATACTATGCAGAATCAACATACCTTGCAAAATTACTATGCAGAGGCAAGGCAGTTGACCTTGCCACTCTAGGCCTTCCCACTCATCCCAAGCCTAAATGAACACTTGCACACATGAGTGAGACCACATTATCTGAATTAATAGGTGAAACTACCTAAACCCCCTAATTAATTAATTTAGTTACCACTTGATTAAACTCGCAAGGGTTACCCTAGACCAGCTACTTTGGGTACTGGACCCCCATTGTGAGCCACTCCCCCAATTAACAACAAAATCTCAAAATCACAAAAGGGCAAGCAAACTTGCACAAGATACCAAATTCCAAAATAACTACACCAAGTGAGGCATGCACCATCTTACACTAGAACTTTAGAGCAATGAAAACCACATTCAAGTGCAAGGCTCAAACCCACATAAACAAAATCCAAGTGTAAATGTCAACCATCATTAGAATAAAAAAATCATGGAACCACCCTCTTTCAAGCGAAACAACACAAAATTCAAATAAATACTTTAGGTAATGATATGAGTTACCCAAGGTGAAACCTCCTAGGTCGCCGGTCCCCATACCAATTCCTGCAAGAAAAAAAAATCATTCCCCACAAGCCTCTGGAAGACAAACCGATTGCAACACAATGGTTTCCAAATTGAAGTAGAAACAATAACTTGATCTCATACTCAACATCAAACTCAAAATCAAAACAACCACAACATCTAAAGCTATTAGCCAAATAACCAAATGTCCATGGAAGATATCATTCCACCCCACATGTTAACCAACAACAACTACACAATAAATGTACAGTTTTTCTATTTACTAGTCATAAAAGAAATTGATGGTCATTAATTATTACTCTAATTCATTCATTTGAAATCACCCAAACAAAACATCATACAAGAACCCAATCCCAATACTATAAACAATGAATCCATAGAGGACTTAAATAATTCAATCATTGATACATGAACAACTATTCTCTCAATACATCTTTAAGCACAAGGTGGAACAAAATAATTGTCAAAGAGTGAATAAGAAGGACAACACCACTTATTTCTAACACTAAGACCAAAAGCTAATTTTTAAATTATGATTCAACTTGAACAATATCTCCCAAACATTCCATGCCATAATTCAATTACTTTGCTTCTTACATTAACTCAATTTTTATGACGAAAGCAAGAATACAAGATAAACTTTAAAACACAACCAGTACAATTTATAATCCTTCAGCATAGAATAGAATTAATCTATTGCTTCATATATATACTTATCGCTCTCCTTATATTGCTAAACTAACTATGTTTATATTTAAAAGTAACAACCCTCTTTTACAAGTATACAATACCTACGAGCACATATATACATATATATGTATATTTATATTTGTTTATATTATTATTTCCATATAACCTTGTATCTTTTAATAAGACAAAACTCCTATATTTTCCCATATGGAATAGTAGCAACATCATATATATATATAATGTAAATAATTATAGTCACGATTAGACCTCGATGAAACGTCCAAATACAGGTAATCACAATGTACATACCACATAATGTTGGAACCCATGGAGCAGAATTCGATTTATCCACTAACATTAACTATTCTCAAGACAAGAACCGACTCCATATGCTAGGAACCCCTTAACTATCAATCAATAGCCATATATTAGTGATATCCCAAAGGCAGTGTATTAACAAATGTTGAATTTGAAGCCTATCTTTGTTTAATGTGTTTCCAAGAAGTAGCGAGTACAACAACATCCAGATGCAAGCGTAATACAATTTCTAACACAGAAATCAGTCATTGTCAGGTATCCACCATATTGGCCTTCAAGAGGATGCAGGGATCATTTATCCACCAGTACATTTCATCGACTAAAAGGAATAAGACTGAAATTCAAGACACAACATCTCGAAACGAGTGACTAGCTTATAGTGAGGCATAGGAATGCAATTTTATATAATTCATAGAGCAACCACTAAGTCTATCGCATTTGTTACACACCAAGAAACTTATCATACGAATTCCAATCAATAAACACAAAGGTTGATCACAAGAGATTGATCTGAGAGAGGTGAATCATTTTTATCATTTAAAGTAGGGACAACGATCATTGAGGAGGTTATTGGTGATGCTAAATGAACCATTTGAAACACGACTTACATAAGACAAGCGCATAGGATGAATATGAGGAAAAGATTTAGAAACTTTCAAGCAAATGCATTTGGAAAGAAACAAATTACTAACATATTGTTTGCCACGATTACTGCATTTAATAACTATGAGTTCACAACACACATACAATCAAGGTAGAGTCTCAAACAAGGACTGGTCGAATCCGTAGTCTAAGTCATAGAAAGGTAAATCAAATTAAAACAAATTCCCACAGATACAAAAATAGAGCCCACAAGGGATGCATGATGTCGAGATTAGTTTGAATGAGACATAATGGAAACTAAGACGCAGTGGAATGTTATCATAAAAGGATCTGGTTAATAATAATGAATACCAAATATAGACAGAGCTGTCAAATACCAAATACAAAAAAAAATCATCAGGGTTAAATTGAAGTGTCAAGTATTGGTTATACAACACAGTGATATACACAATACGATATTGATTACAAATTATCTATTATGTTCATCGAAATAAAATACCATTCAAGCATATAATAAACTCACTGAAATATAACACATTACACTACTTGTTAAATATGATCGCAGGAAGAGGAGGAAAATCAATACTGAAAAGAATAAGTCAAATACCAACAAAACAAATTCCATGCCAACAAATATCCGCATAACCTCAAGATATCACTCCCAAATGAAATCAACAAGGCAAGCAAGATACACTATATAGCCATTGGAAGACAACACTCAAGAAATTGTTTGCAGCGAATTCTAACTTCAGCTTCCTGTTATCGCATGCAAAATGCAAGAGCTATAGACATGACACACGAACTGTTTGACAGAATGCGTCAATGAAATAGGGAGACAAAAAAGGCACATGAACTGTTTGATAATATGACTCAAAAAGAAATGCACTTTCTGAAATGAGGTGATTGCAGGTTAAACACAAAATGCATTTATTGAAAAGGCTTCAAAAGAAAACAATTTCAAGCAAAAGCAATTGACAGGCGTAAAGCTAGACCTTAATATATATTTACCAGCATCCACCCATCTGGTGCCAAAGTGAGCAATTTAGAATAGGATATGTTCAGTCGTCAAAGCATAACAAAAGGCGTTATTTTTGTCAGGTACTGAGAATGCAAGTTCTCTAGTAGTCATGCATGCAAAATGTGGAAGCACATACAAGCCGCATAAATTGGTGGACAGATTCGATAGTGCAAAAACTCGATAGTGGGAGACGTTCATTACAGTGTGGGGAACAAAGAAAACACATTCTTCACTAGTAACCTCACAACAAAGAGGCTTTATATGTTGTGTCATGTGATTGATCTGGTGATGGTAATGTTCCTAAATGTACTGAGCTATTAGAACATACTCATCGAGAATACCTTACAGGATACAAGGAGCCTATTCGATTGCACAATTGGAAAAAAAAGCGTACTGGGAACAAAATAGAAATGTCATGCAGAAAAAGGTTCACTAACTTGCACAAGATATAAGTTTATCGAATACCGCCGACACTAATTACACATATAACTATGTATATCGATATCACTGACTGCATTATTTCGAAACAAGAAAAGGGCGCTGGAAAACAACTCACAGAGCAATCACTCAAATATCAACCACTAACGATGAAAACACAACATGTACTATGTCGATTGCAGATAAAGAATGTTCCATTTCCTTTTCTTCAAATTTAAAATAAAGATAAATAAGGCACCTGGTTTTCTTGAGCTTGCCAGAGTGGGGTTTGAAGTAGAGCTCACCATTTGCAGCCTGCAGTTTCAACACTTCCGAGATCTCCGCAAACACACTTCCATCTCCCCAATTTCCAAAAAAAAAACCTTGAAGATCTAGAATCCCCCCAAAAAGTCTAGAGATTTTCGTATGCCCTTTTTTTTTTACAGACTCTTTTGCAGTCGTTACATGCCAAAACTCATGCAACCGCCTTTACTAATTATAGAATTGTAACCGAACAACTTTTACTTATTCATTTTCCTAGTAATGTTATTATTACCTAAACCTCCCCTAAACAATTTTATTTATTTATTTATCTTAAATGCAACAAATATTATCCAATCTACAATCAATGATTTTAAGTCAAAGAAACCAATTATCAACAAGCTTACTCAACGCCTAAAAATGCCAGTATGGAGGGGCACTACATCCTCCCCCATAGGGTTCAACTTACTCCTGGAAGTCACAAGGCAAGAATAAAATATATGCTAATGAAAACATCAACTCCAACAATAACATTACGACATAATCAAATAATGAAAGACACCCAACAAAACAACTGTCAAAACATAAAAACCATACCGAAGGGTTACAAGGTGGGGGTACATCCTTGTCGAGGCTGATGGCAAGGTTGAGGATCTTCTTTTTAACTCCATTTTCCACATTATACCCATTGGGATTTATGAGGCTTATTCATACCTGACGGTGTAGGTGGAGTCGAAGCCTGGTACCTTCAACTTGCATTAGAACAAGATGTCGAGTATATATATATATATCCAATAACAAGCACACCAAGAGAGGAAGTCATAACATAGAAAATCTCTCACGAACGAGTGATACTACATTGTCCCTCTCACCATAAATCCAAATAGTAACCACATCATAATCACCTCATTAAGTACTCATTTATCAACAACATAACTAGCATAATACAATTCTATAAGATAAACATAATCAATTTAATCCAAACACAACATCCAATTCCTTGTATCATCATAACATAACATTAGAAAAGAGTATCATAATCATCTAGGTCAACTAAACTATCAAAAGGAGAAAGCAAGTTGGGGAGCTCTACATTGCCTCCTAAACTGCAAAATTCCCATGGACTATTGAGTCAGCAGTCTGTTTGCTACCTATAGTCTCCATATCTACATCTTGATGCTCTTCTTGGTGGTTTCACTCGCTGTAATCACTCTGGGGATCTTGTCTACATCATCTCCTATTAACACTAAGGTTGTCGACCTTTGACTGAATCTATTTGTGCTTCTCTGTGGACATTGTCTAGCTAGGTGGCCTTGTTGGCTGCAAGAGTAGCATTCTGTATCATTGCCATTACCTCTACCTCGAGGAGGGGCACTGAGCTGTCAAAATATACCTCTATTAGCTACAATCTATATGCCCTGAGCTAATTGGTCAAGACAATGAAGTCAGGCTCACAACCAACTCCAGATTCTCTAGATGAAAAAATACCACCCCGAAATCCAAGGCCTATTGGTGGCATCCTACCAAAATGAACACCAAACATCCAAGTCTCATCCTCCAAACCTCCACTAAGTCTATAAGAGGTAGGATAATTTCCCATCATGAGGTCCCTCATAAGTCTCGCTACAACTGAAACATTTCTTCTCTCAAGGGATCTTTCTCTTTCCCTATCCATCTATTGGTTGCTCTCCTATCCACGGCCAAGTTGGGTAAGGATCTCCTCAAGAAAGGAACATATATGAGGGCCTAGGTGTTCCTCATGATCATTCTCATGGGAGATCAAAGAATGAGTGTTATGAATATTAACTACACGTCCACCTCCTTGACCTCTACCATGACCCCTAACATGATCACGACCTCTAGGCATTGTCCTACACAACACCACCAAAGGGAAAGTCTTATATATTAGGAGAGAATGACAAGACTGAAGGGGAATAAAATCTCAAGAATCTAGATACTATGTTCATGGTTTCACAAACATTCACCATCAATGCACACCAATTCACAGCTTTGGAAAACATACCACAAAGCTACACCAATGTCCATAATGCATCCCCAATAGGAAAGATATCAGTGCATTACGCACTACACTGAGGGTCCTATCCTTTCCACTGGTTTCCTCAACTATTGGACATACACCACCTATGGAAAAACTTAGATTGCTAAGTGCGAGTGACGCAAAATAAAAGACATACTCTAAAGAGTATGAGCAACTAGGTGAATGCAATGGGCTCATGGTGCCTAGTGTATGAAATTGGCTTTACTACCATGTGTAATGCCCCACCACGCAACCCCAAAAGAAACTAGTACATCAAGCATTAATGGCACAATCTTTATTTATTTATTTATTTTTCCTAGCATGCAACATGATATTAACATACATCACAGGAAATGAAACTATACATTTACAACACATAACAAAGTCCCTTGGGGTTACATGACTACATTACATTTTAATATCACTAACACCGTCAAAAGAATGAACAAACATTATCTATTACATTACATCAATGATCATAAGATAATATCATGAACATGGGATATGCATTTGTAAGATCAAGATACATCGATCAAAGGTTACATTAATATAATAGTGATTCCCAACATGAATGGGATGAGTAACATACGAATAATAAGGATGATTACAAATCATCATGATTGGTTCCAACACTGGTACATCCTGGAGTCATTGCCAATGGTACAACTCGATCTTGGCTGGGAACCCAATGAGGTGCATAACACATTCCACTCGACCACGTGGACCTAAGACCCACCCCTTGTGCTAGAAGATGAAAAGAAGGGCGACAACGAAGCCATCAAGAAAGACAAGGTTTACAAGACTTCATGACAAGAGCAACAATAACATAAAGTAACCTCCAACACAAGGAATAACCAACACAAGATGTAAACATAAGCAATAACCATCACAATACAACATAATAAAGCATCAACAAACACATAACAATATCCACTTCTAGAGGCTCAAGAATAATAAGAAGGGAACAACAACATACAAGGTTGTTAAAGGGTGGAGTGTCAACATATAGCTAGACAAGGGTTACCCTGGCGTAACCTTCCTAGGCTGTTGGCCCCATCCTCGGTCATCCTAGTAACCTTTACTGGCTACCAAACCCCCATGCTCGCTATGTACGTTCAACTTACCTTGCAAAATTACTATGCAGAGGCAAGGCAGTTGACTTTTCCATACCAGGGCTTCCCACTCATCCCAAGCCTAAATGAACACTTGGGCCCATGAGTGAGGCCACATTATCTGAATTAATATGTGAAACTACCCAAGCCCCCTAATTAATTAATTTATTTATCACTTGATTAAACTCACAAGGGTTACCATAGACCAGCCACTTTGGGCACTAGACCCCCATTGTGAGCCACTCCCCCAACTAACAACAAAATCTCAAAATCACAAATGAGCAAGCCAACTTGCACAAGATACCAAATTCCAAAATAACTGCACCAAGTGAGGCATGCACCATCTTACACTAGAACTTCAGAGCAACGCAAACCACATTCAAGTGCAAGGCTTAAACCCACATAAACAAAATCCAAGTGTAAATGTCAACCATCATTAGAATAAAAAATTCATGGAACCACCCTCTTTTAGGTGAAACAACACAAAATTCAAATAAATACTTCAGGTAATGATATGGGTTACCCAAGGTGCAACCTCCTAGGTTGTTGGCCCCCATACCAATTCTTGCAAAAAAAAATCATATCCCCACAAGCCTCTAGAAGACGAACCAATTGCAACACAATGGTTTCCAAATTGAAGTAGCAACAATAACTTGAACTCATACTCAACATCAAACTCAAAATCAAAACAACCACAATGTCTAAAGCTATTAGCCAAATAACCAAATGTCCATGGAAGATATTATTCCACCTCACATGTTAACCAACAACAACTACACAATAAATGCACAATTTATCTATTTACCAGTCATAAAAGAAATCGATGGTCATTAATTATTACTCTAATTCATTCATTTGAAATCACCCAAACAACACATCATACAAGAACACAATCCCAATACTATAAACAAGGAATCCATAAAGGACTTACACCATTCAATCATCGATACATGAACAACTATTCTCTCAATACATCTTTAAGCACAAGGTGAAACAAAATAATCGTCAAAGAGTGAATAAGAAGGACAACACAACTTATTTCTAACACTGAGACCAAAATCTAATTTTCACATTATGACTCAACTTGAACAATACCTCCCAAACATTCCATGCCATAATTCAATTCCTTTGCTTCTTATATTAACTGAATTTTTATGAAGAAAGCAAGAATGCAAGATAAACTTTAAAACACAACCATAACAACTTATAATCCTTCAGCACATAATAGAATTAATCTATTGTTTCATATATATACTTATTGCTCTCCTTATATTGCTAAACTAACTATGTTTATATTTAAAAGTAACAACCCTCTTTTACAAGTATACAATACCTATGAGCTTATATATATAGGTGATCCCACAATAGTGGTTTACAATTTTTGGCCAAACTGGACACTGAATTTTTTTTCACATTCGGGCACCTATAGCGGTTAAACCATGAGGAACTTGGAGATGATGCAAACTAGAGTCTCGTCACATTTTGTCTGTAGATTCTAAAAAAAAAAATCAAAATTTTTGGAATTAGATTGCACTCTTTTCTCCATCTCCTACGAAAACTAGTTTTCAAAAAACAATATTTTTAAAAAGTGATGCACACCGTATAACACATAACTTTTTTTCCTTGAAAGATAAAATTATAATTCTTTCAAATTTAGATTTGTAACTCCGATGTCTAGTGCTTCCACTTGGTTAGATAGTTTTTTATTGAATATTTTTTCTTTAATCAAGTTTGAAAGTCAAATAAATTACAACTTAGACATAACACGATTGTATACTACATAACATATACTGTATGTATCAAAATTCTTTTTTTTTGTTGTTGGATCAAGGACTCCAATATCTAGTGAACTCATATTTTTCAATTTTTTTTGATAATCTTCTATTTTTCCACATGTGTAGAATAGAGAGTTTCATTTTCAGTGAAAAACCTATATTTAATAAAACTTATAAAACAAATAGATAATAAAATCAAAACATATTAAAATTATATTCGTTGGATAGCTCATTTTGAGGGCAACTTGATACCAGTTGGGTTTTTTAAATCTCCTACATTTTCATTCTCAAATCAAGCTTTGAAGTGCAAACTTTTGATCAATTTTGGTGCCTGAGAGGGTGGAGGTGAAAATAAGGGGATTCGGTCGAACTACTATTCGGTTGAACAAAATTTAAATGTTCGGTCGAATTGGGGTTCAACCGAACACATTTTACATATAATAAAAAATAGATTTAAATAGGGTTCGGTCGAACATGGGAAACTTGTTCAATCGAACCCCCTTTATTAAATATATATTTCTATGTTTTCCCCATTGTATTTTATAATATTGAATATTGATATAAATGTAAATTATATTTTTTTAAATTATAATATATAATATACTTAAGGGTAGGGGGTAGAGGAGAGAGAGGGAGAGTGGGTAGGTGTAACTCCCGCCGTGCAAGCCCCAAAGAACAAACAACAAAAGAACGCAAATAATTTTTTTTTTTTTTAAGAAAGATAAATAATCATCATATCAATATTAAACGATCATATACAACAACATCAACCATGTCCTTTGGGGCCCCCACGAGATTACATCGAAATAAGACATTACTAATAATCAAACTCATAAGATATCAAAAGGAGCTATAATGACAACATTAAATAAGTACATACATAAATTTTAGCACAAGATAAACCCATGAGACATTTCATAGCCAACTAAAAATTACAAAGTAGATAATTATATTACATCATCTTTCAATGTTACATCATCCATAAGGTTACATCATGAATCCCCAAACATGTGGGATGAATAGAAAATACAAGTTTATCAAAATACAATGAGATCAACTGTAATAAATCTTCAACTGAATGAGATTGAAGCCACGAACGCTGATGGGGAACCCAACGTTGTGTGGAGCACGTTCCACCCGACCACCCCCGTGCTAAGAGGTGACAGAGAAGTAACTCCGACCAAGAATGACAACAAAAGTACAAGCATACAAAAAGTACCAACATAGATCCATCTCACAATACACCAATTAAAATGAGCAACCAAAAACACCATATCACAATGTCATAAAGATGCAAAATTGTAAATAGAAGAGATCATACAATGCATGCAAAAGATGTATCAAACAATAATATTAAAACAATATAATTCAATTCAAACAACAGTCTAAATCAACTCCCATGACCCACTTCCAGAGGAACACAATAACACAAACACATGGGCAACTAGGGGAGAGTGTCATCGCATAGTCTTACATGGGCTGTCATGTGCTCTTCCTCCCAACTGGAGGTGCCAGTCCCATCTATGGCTGTCCTGTGCTCTTCCTCCCAACTGGAGGTGCCGGTCCATAGGGTGACTCATGCGGAGCCGCAGACCTCTCGTGAGGACGAGGTCACGACCTTGCCAACCACGGCCTTCTCAGCCTTCCATTAGTCTGCGGAAGCACTAATGAAGACGAGGCATCCATTTTTAAAATCTTGCAATGATGTTACTACCCAACCCAACCCTCCTAAGTTAATTATTAGATTTTCACTTATTTACTAACTCACTCGTGGGTTATCCTGAGCTCTTCCCCTTAAACGGGGTGCCGGCCCCCACGAGGAGCCACTCTCCCTAGAGACCCATCAAAAACAAGGGGTTGTACCATGCCAATCATAATCATCAAAGTATGACAACAAAAGCAATACACGAGGCATAAACCATCTCGCAAGTAAAAATACCATAATAAAATCTCATAATTTGGTACACCCCATTAATAAAACATAACTCATCAGAAATCAAGGTGAAAAGTATAAAACTCAGAACAAAACATCATCATCTGGAAGACTAAAGTGTTGACACAAACGGGTTCCCACATCAAGGAAAGAACAGTGTCCCAAAACCCAACAAACCATCAAGATTAAATTTCAAAAATAAATAATTAAAAGTGAACCTATTTAATTCCAAAGTAGATTACAAAGTAAATCTCATTCCTAAAATACGATCATACTACAACCAAAATTAATTAATAATGTTGTTTTGTCAGCAATATCCTTTCCAACTTAAAAATTCAATAAAACAGATTTCTTTCTATTTCACTAATATTTTTAATTATAACAAATTCTGCTTTTTTTCAATAAAGAAACAAAATCTATATATTTTTTTAAAATTAACTGGAAGTGTAATTAGAGAGGAAACATAATCTACATTTTCTAAATAACACTTAGATTTACAGAAATATAGAAAAGAACAAAATCTACATTTCCTATATAACAGTTAAATTAACAGGAATATAATTTAATCAGGAAAGAACAGAATATTCATATATATACATTTTTTTTTTAAAATAACCAATACCGTAACAGTTAAACACAGAGATCAGAATAAATAAATAAATAAATATATATAAATATATATATATATATTTGTTTATTTATTTATAAAACTAAGTTCTAATTATAAATATAAAACTTATATATAAAAGTAAATTTATTAATAAAATACAACTTTGTATTTTATAAATTTCAAACCATACATATTTAAATGGGTATTAAAACCCATACGCAGGCGGTACCACCGCCGCCCGGCTGTGGCAGTCTACGGACTGCGCACGGCAGTCCTGCGGACTACCGTGGACAGTCCGCAGACTGTCGCACAGTCCGGCGGCGGGGGTGGTGGGTACGGCCAAGGCCGAACCCCCCACCACACAGCCTATATTCGTAATTAAATCCAACACAAAAAAATAAAATAATCAAAAGTACGGTGCCGAAAATGAATGACGAATTTTCAATAAAAATAATTTTCATTCAACATTTTATGATTTAAAAATATATATATATATATACACACACCCAGGGGTTTGAACATGACAAGAAAAACAGAGAACAAATAATTACAGTATGTATTCCATTTACTGTGCATGTTAAAAATAAAAAGAGAAATGTTTAATAAATATATGTATAGACCAAAATATCACAACCCGGATATTTATTGAACAGAAATTGCCCTTTAAACAACTATGCATATAAATGAAACGAAATTACAATTGTACTGTTCATTTCCAGATTGCAAAACAAATCCCTTTTAATAAATAACCACAACCCAAAAGCCCCAGAAATTTCATTAATCAAATAACAATTTCCAATTTCTGATTAAACATTCTTAAAGTAAACCATAACCCCAGCAGATTTTTCTTTCTACAATTATTTAATTTTCAACCCTAAATATAAATTTCACACACAGAAAGCAATTCCTATTTAACAGAAAATAAACAATTAACAAGAATAGAACCTGGCGTCCAACGCTTGCAGCAAACTGTAGAAGCCTTGCGCCCTCTTGCTGCACTATTTCTTTGCTGCAAATCTTCCAGCAACAGATCCAAATCTTCCTTCCTCTTCCCAATTTCTCCAAAACATAAAAGAACTAAGGGCAGAAAAAAAAATGATTGGAAATAGAATTTTCCCAGCATTCGAACGAAATCCCCTCCAACCAAGAGAAACTCTTAATAAATTTCATGCCCATAAATCCTTTCAATTCCTCTTCCCGTGAATACCAGAGGTCATAATTCAACAATCAAATAATATTTCACCTTAATTTCATTTTGATGCTTTTCCCATATTACATTTTCATTTTCATGCATTTAATTAAAACCAAATAAATTCTAAATTCACAACATAAACTTTTATTTAAACAAATATATAAATATGCCTCATTTCCACAATTCTTCATTAAATATTTACTTATTTAAAATCAACCATTGAGAGACTCTGAATAAATGCAATGCTTTTATTATTTCTAATATTTATTCATTGCCATATTTACTTATTATTTTATGTTTTTATTTTACCAATTACTTAATTATTTAAATTACCACATAAGACCATTCACTACTTTAGACAAATCATAAAATCATACAAAGACCAATGTAACCACACAAATGAAGGAGACTAATAAGCACAAACCATAAAGATACAAGACTGTTGACAACTTGGTACGAAGTTACTTTTCATGTCATCTCAAATATTCAACTCCTTGCCATTGGGTTGGTTCAATGCTCGCCCAGACCTACCGAAATAGGTGGAATCGAGTCTTATTCCTGCAAAGCCTGCATCCACAAAGTGATATACAAGATACATAAAATCAAAGCATTGTGAGGAGGATTCACAGCGTAGCAGGGCGCTCGCGAATGAGTGATGCTACCTGTCCCCTCACCAAAACATATCATCATAAACTTTACACCACATCATAAATTACAATTCTATAGTCTATTGCATTCCAAATAACTTCGTCAAATGATCATAATAAAATGTCATCACAATATCCATGGCATCATAAGAGTATAGTAATAGTCTAAGCTACCACACATAATAGCAACAGTATCAATCACAATCACAATGTGCCAAACAGAAACCATAGTGAATGTCAAAAATCAAATAGTAGCATGAGCGGTATTACATCCTCCCCCCCTAAAATCCGGCTTACTCCTGGAAGCCAGTGAAAAGATAAGGATAAGAATCCCTGATACGAGAGGCATCCTCCCAAGTAGCTGAAGCCTCATCATTCGGGTCCCACTGAACCCGCACCTGATCAATCTCTCTGCCTCTGAGGGTAAGTCACCGGCGCTGAAGCACGGCCACGGGCTCGAGTGCCAGCTGCCCGTCCTCGACCTGAAGAGCATTCCAATCCAAAACATGAGTAACATCAAGAAAATATGGTCTAAGAACAGAAACATGAAATACATCGTGGATCCGCGACAAACTGGGTGGTAAAGCTAAATGGTAAGCAACAGGTCCAATCCACTCCAACACCTCAAAGGGTCCAACAAAACGAGGCACAAGCTTCGAACCCTTTCCGTAACGAATTGGGCTCTTCCGCGGACGCACTCGAAGGAAAACCCGATCACCAACTACAAACTGCCGATCAACTCTATGAGCATCAGCATACTTCTTCTGTCTATCCTAAGCAGCTACAAGATGCTCCCGAATGCGAGACACCTGCTGCTCCATATCTCTAAGCATCTCGGGCCTAAGAAGCACCCTGTCCTCCAAACGATCCCAACTCAAAGGAGTACGACAAGGACGACCATAAAAAGCTTGAAAAGGAGCCATACCAATAGAGCTATGGTACCCATTGTTATATGCAAACTCAACCAAATACAGATAGTCCTCCCAACGGGATTGCTGATCCGTGACATACATACGAAGCATATCCTCAAGCACCTGATTGACCCTCTCAGTTTGTCCATCAGTCTCAGGATGATAAGTAGAACTGAAGTTCAATTTCATTCCCAGAGACTGCTGCAAAGATGTCCACAATGTAGATGTGAATACCGGATCTCTGTCTGAAATGATCCTCCGCGGTATCCCATGCAATCTAACTATATCATTCATGAACACCTTAGCAACATAAGATGTCATATATGATGATCGAACAGGAGAAAAATGAGCTACCTTAGTCAATTTGTCCACTGTGACCATAATAGCATCATGTCGTCCAGATGACATAGGCAACCCAACAATGAAATCCATAGAAATAACATCCCATTTCCATTCCGGAACGAGGTGAGGCTGTAGCAACCCTGCTGGATGATGATGTTCAGCCTTTACTCTCTGACATTCAAGACATCGAGCCACAAAATTGGCGATATCCCGCTTCATTCTTGACCAAAAATAGAGCGCATGAAGATCCACATACATTTTCTTAACTCCAGGATGAGCTGCGTAAGGTGCCCGATGACCTTCTATCAAAATCAAATTACGAAGACCCTCTGAAGAAGGTACATACAACCGTCCAGAGAAACGCAAAGCACCATCCGAATCTAGCGAATAACCAGCAAATTTCCCCTCCAAAGCTCTAACTGATTCCACCTCCGCTTTCACCTCTGAATACCAACTATCTGAAGAGAGGGCTGCAAGAATCCGACTCTTCAAATCCACCTCAAGAGACATTGCAGAATCTAACTATATCATTCATGAACACCTTAGCAACATAAGATGTCATATATGATGATCGAACAGGAGAAAAATGAGCTACCTTAGTCAATTTGTCCACTGTGACCATAATAGCATCATGTCGTCCAGATGACATAGGCAACCCAACAATGAAATCCATAGAAATAACATCCCATTTCCATTCCGGAACGAGGTGAGGCTGTAGCAACCCTGCTGGATGATGATGTTCAGCCTTTACTCTCTGACATTCAAGACATCGAGCCACAAAATTGGCGATATCCCGCTTCATTCTTGACCAAAAATAGAGCGCATGAAGATCCACATACATTTTCTTAACTCCAGGATGAGCTGCGTAAGGTGCCCGATGACCTTCTATCAAAATCAAATTACGAAGACCCTCTGAAGAAGGTACATACAACCGTCCAGAGAAACGCAAAGCACCATCCGAATCTAGCGAATAACCAGCAAATTTCCCCTCCAAAGCTCTAACTGATTCCACCTCCTCTTTCACCTCTGAATACCAACTATCTGAAGAAAGGGCTGCAAGAATCTGACTCTTCAAATCCACCTCAAGGGACATTGCAGAAACCTCATGCCTTCGCCGACTTATAGCGTCAGCCACCACATTTTCCTTACCCTGAATATACTTAACCTGAAAATCATACTCACACAAAAATTCCATCCACCTCCTTTGCCTGGCATTCAAATTTGGTTGAGTGAAGATGTATTGCAAACTTCGATGATCTGTATGCAACTCAAACCAATGCCCTAACAAAAAGTACCTCCATCTCACAAGAGCATGAACCACTGCGGCCAATTCAAGGTCATGTGTGGGATAATTGAGTTCATGATCTTTTAACTTCCGAGATTCATAGGAAATCACTCTCCCATCCTGCATCAACACAGCTCCAAGACCCTCCAATGAAGCATCTGTACAAACCACAAAATCACCTGAAGGGTCCGACACTGCCAAAATTGGAGCACTAGTCAGTTTCTCCTTAAGGGTTTGGAATGCCAACTGACACTGCTCTGACCAAAGAAATTTCTTTCCCTTCTGCTGAAGTGAAGTGATGGGATGCGCAATCCTTGAGAAGCCCTGAACGTACCGCCGATAATACCCAGCTAGTCCCATGAAACTGTGGATTTCTGAGACATTAGTGGGCACGGGCCAATCCATGATAGCTTGGATTTTAGCAGGATCAACAAAAATTCCCTCTTCAAAGATCACATGGCCCAAATACTGAACTTCCGTCTTATAAAAGTCACACTTTTCCAAATTGGCATACAACTGATTGTCCCTTAAGCACTGCAAAACCTGTTTTAGGTGCACCTCATGCTCCTCCATAGACTTAGAATAAATCAAAATATCATCAAGAAACACGAGGACGAACCTATCCAAGAAAGTTCGGAATACCCCATTCATTAGACTCATAAAGACCGAAGGTGCATTTGTCAACCCGAATGGCATCACTGTGAATTCATAATGACCATACCACGTATGAAATGCAGTTTTATGAATATCAGCCTCTGCTATCCGCAACTGATGATACCCTGATTTAAGGTCGATCTTGGAAAATACCTTTGCCCCTTTTATCTGATCAAAGAGATCATCAATCCTGGGAAGGGGATAACGATTCTTTACTGTTACCTTGTTCAATTGCCGGTAATCGATACAAAGGCGGAGAGACCCATCCTTCTTTTTGACGAAGATCACTGGCGCTCCCCACGGAGAGACACTAGGGTAGATAAACCCCTTAGCTAACAATTCTTCTAACTGCAGACGAAGCTCTTGGAGCTCCTGAGTGGTCATCCTGTAAGGATCCCGAGAGATAGGCTCAGCCCCAGGCACCAAATCAATCCTGAAATCCACCTCTCGCTTAGGAGGCATACCTGGTATCTCACTAGGGAAGACATCCGAAAATTCTACAAGAAGGGGGTAATCATGCAAAGACACCTCCCGACTATCCTCCGACTCAAGGTCATTAACCGATATAGCAAAGAGCTGACAACCCTGACGAAAACACCTTTTTAACTGCATCGTTGAGATCATTCTTAGAGAGATAGGCCTCTGAACACCCACAATTTCTACCTCTTTACCAAAATCATCCACACACCGCACTGCTTTACGGCGGCAATCAATCAAAGCACGATGTGAGCTTAGCCAATCCATGCCCAAAACTACATCATAAGAACCAAGTGGAAGGATTCTGAGATCCACCTTAGTTGACATGGCCCATAACTCTAACCCACAACCTTGCACAAGCTTCTCAACCACAACCTTAGATCCTGAAGCTAACTCAACCTGCCACTTTTCGCTTTGCTTTATTGTCCCCAGTTTACATCGCTCAACAACTAAAGGAGAGATAAAAGAATCAGATGCACCATAATCAAATAGAACTAAAATTTTAAACTTATGTAATGAACCTGTAGTTTCAATGACGGTGTTCTGATGATCCGCCTGCCGATTATCCACTGTTGCGAAGGAACGGTGAGATCTCCCTGCATCTCCTACTGTCGACTCGGACAGCGCTGGTTTCTGACTAAACTCTGAAGCACTCTTTTGAGGACATATCCTAGCAATATGCCCTTGCTTCCCACACGAGAAACATCCAGAACCTCGACCAAAACCTCTTCCCCTGGATGGAGCATTCGATTGCTGGAAACTCCCATGACTAGGTGTGGACTGAAAACTTAGCGTAGGCTGTCCAGAACTGGTACGGTTCTGGTTCCGATCCTTGCGAAACTGAAGTTGACCACCTTGTTGGGAAGTAACATTCTTGTGCTTTGGTTGAGATTGCTGCTGCTGACCCCCCTTTGAAGGCCCAAAATGACTCTTAGAGGGTCCTGCTGACTGAGTCTGACCCCTTTGCGAAACAGCTCTAGGAGCGGGTACACTACCAATCTGTACTCCTACATGACCACCCAAAGCCATGGCCAAGTTTTCCTCTACCAAACGAGCCTTCTCGACAGCAACTTCCATGGTCTTAGGTTTGAAGACCCTTACACCACCACTGATGCGTGTGTTCAAACCTCGAACAAAGTGTTGAACCAACATCCCTTCATAATGGCTAATCTCTGCATACTACTTTAGTTCATAGAAGCGACATTCATACTGCTCCACTGACATTGCCATTTGCTTGAGATCGTGAAATTCATCTGCCCTACGCTGCCTCCAATGATCTGAGAGGAAGCGAGCCCTGAACCTTTCCAAGAAAAATTCCCAAGTGACCATACAAATATCCATATGCAACTTTTGTTCCTCAAGCTGCCACCAAGTGGACGCGAAACCCCGCAAATGCATAACAGTACATCGAGCCTTGGTATTACTACCGTAGGGGTGCATTGCGAAGCATCGGCCCAAATCAATTAACCAGGTCTCAGCTTCCAACCCTCCTCCAGAGCCATCGAAGGTAGGTGGATGAGTTCTCATTAAATCCCTCATATGACCAGCTAATAAAGCATCCTAATCAACTGAAGCTCCCCTGTGCCTTGGAGACCTTTCTTGTTCTCTCTCGACCGGCTGATCCCCATTAGGTCTAGGACCCAATCTACCGAGAAGCTCACCCAACAGATGCTGCAACTGCCCAACCAACCCCGCCTGTTCTGGATTCGGTCCACCATCTGACGGATTGTTCTGAGAATTCTGTTGCTCCTCAGACTCAGGACCGTGAGAACTAGGTGGTGAAGGGTTCCGTTGATTGGCCCCACGGCCACCACCTCGGCCTCTTCCTCGGCCTCTACCTCTACCTCTACCTCTGCCTCTAGGCATGCTTCTGCACAACAAGACAAAGGTACACATGAGCTCAAGAGTCATCACGCAAAGGTTACCTAGAGGACATAACTACCCAGAGACCCCAGCGTGTGCAACCTTGGCTCTGATACCAAGTTGTAACGCCCGTCGTGCAAGCCCCAAAGAACAAATAACAAAAGAACGCAAATAATTTTTTTTTGTTTTGAAGAAAGATAAATAATCATCATATCAATATTAAACGATTATATACAACAACATCAACCATGTCCTTTGGGGCCCCCACGAGATTACATCGAAATAAGACATTACTAATCATCAAACTCATAAGATATCAAAAGGAGCTATAATGACAACATTAAATAAGTACATACATAAATTTTAGCACAAGATAAACCCATGAGACATTTCATAGCCATCTAAAAATTACAAAGTAGATAATTATATTACATCATCTTTCAATGTTACATCATCCATAAGGTTACACCATGAATCCCCAAACATGTGGGATGAATAGAAAATACAAGTTTATCAAAATACAATGAGATCAACTGTAATAAATCTTCAACTGAATGAGATTGAAGCCACGAACGCTGATGGGGAACCCAACGGTGTGCGGAGCACGTTCCACCCGACCACCCCCGTGCTAAGAGGTGACAGAGAAGTAACTCCGACCAAGAATGACAACAAAAGTACAAGCATACAAAAAGTACCAACATAGATCCATCTCACAATACACCAATTAAAATGAGCAACCAAAAACACCATATCACAATGTCATAAAGATGCAAAATTGTAAATAGAAGAGATCATACAACGCATGCAAAAGTTGTATCAAACAATAATCTTAAAACAATATAATTCAATTCAAACAATAGTATAAATCAACTCTCATGACCCACTTCCAGAGGAACACAATAACACAAACACATGGGCAACTAGGGGAGAGTGTCATCGCATAGTCCTACATGGGTTGTCTTGTGCTCTTCCTCCCAACTAGAGGCGCCGGTCCCATCTATGGCTGTCCTATGCTCTTCCTCCCAACTGGAGGCGCCGGTTCATAGGGTGACTCATGCGGAGCCGCAGACCTCTCATGAGGACGAGGTCACGACCTTGCCAACAACGTCCTTCTTAGCCTTCCATTAGTCTGCGGAAGCACTAATGAAGACGAGGCATCCATTTTTAAAATCTTGCAATGATGTTACTACCCAACCCAACCCTCCTAAGTTAATTATTAGATTTTCACTTATTTACTAACTCACTCATGGGTTATCCTGAGCTCTTCCCCTTAAATGGGCCGCCGGCCCCCACGAGGAGCCACTCTCCCTAGAGACTCATCAAAAACAAGGGGTTGTACCATGCCAATCATAATCATCAAAGTATGACAACAAAAGCAATACACGAGGCATAAACCATCTCGCAAGTAAAAATACCATAATAAAATCTCATAATTCGGTACACCCCATTAATAAAACATAACTCATCAAAAATCAAGGTGAAAAGTATAAAACTCAGAACAAAACATCATCCTCTGGAAGACTAAAGTGTTGACACAAACGGGTTCCCACATCAAGGAAAGAACAGTGTCCCAAAACCCAACAAACCATCAAGATTAAATTTCAAAAATAAATAATTAAAAGTGATAACCTATTTAATTCCAAAGTAGATTACAAAGTAAATCTCATTCCTAAAATATGATCATACTACAACCAAAATTAATTAATAATGCTGTTTTGTCAGCAATATTCTTTCCAACCTAAAAATTCAATAAAACAGATTTCTTTCTATTTCACTAATATTTTTAATTGTAACAAATTCTGCTTTTTTTCAATAAAGAAACAAAATCTATATTTTTTTAAAAAATTAACTGGAAGTGTAATTAGAGAGGAAACAGAATCTACATTTTCTAAATAACACTTAGATTTACAGAAATATAGAAAAGAACAAAATCTACATTTCCTATATAACAGTTAAATTAACAGGAATATAATTTAATCAGGAAAGAACAGAATATTCATATATATACATTTTTTTTTAAAAATAACCAATACAGTAACAGTTAAACAAAGAGATCAGAATAAATAAATAAATAAATGTATATACATATATATATATTTGTTTATTTATTTATAAAAGTAAGTTCGAATTATAAATATAAAACTTATATATAAAAGTAAATTTCTTAATAAAATACAACTTTGTATTTTATAAATTTCAAACCATACATATTTAAATGGGTATTAAAACCCATACGCAGGTGGTACCACCGCCGCCCGGCTGTGGCAGTCTACGGACTGCGCATGGCAGTCCTGCGGACTGTCATGGACAGTCCGCAGACTGTCGCACAGTTCGGCGGCGGGGGTGTTGGGTACGGCCAAGGCCGAACCCCCCACCACACAGCCTATACTCATAATTAAATCCAACACAAAAAAATAAAATAATCAAAAGTACGGTGCCGAAAATGAATGAATAATTTTCAATAAAAATAATTTTCATTCAACATTTTATGTGATTTAAATTTATATATATATATATACACACACCCAGGGGTTTGAACATGACAAGAAAAATAGAGAACAGATAATTACAGTATATATTCCATTTACTGTGCATGTTAAAAATAAAAAGAGAAATGTTTAATAAATATATGTATAGACCAAAATATCACAACCTGGATATTTATTGAACAGAAATTGCCCTTTAAACAACTATGCATATAAATGAAACGAAATTACAATTCTACTGTTCATTTCCAGATTGCAAAACAAATCCCTTTTAATAAATAACCACAACCCAAAACCCCCATAAATTTCATTAATCAGATAACAATTTCCAATTTCTGATTAAACATTCTTAAAGTAAACCATAACCCCAGCAAATTTTTCTTTCTACAATTATTTAATTTTCAACCCTAAATATAAATTTCACACACAGAAAGCAATTCCTATTTAACAGAAAATAAACAATTAACAAGAATAGAACCTGGCGTCCAACGCTTGCAGCAAACTATAGAAGCCTTGCCCCCTCTTGCTGCACTATTTCTTTGCTGCAAATCTTCCAGCAACAGATCCAAATCTTCCTTCCTCTTCCCAATTTCTCCAAAACAGAAAAGAACTAAGGGCAGAAAAAAAATGATTGGAAATAGAATTTTCCCAGCATTCGAACGAAATCCCCTCCAACCAAGAGAAACTCTTAATAAATTTCATGCCCATAAATCCTTTCAATTCCTCTTCCCGTGAATACCAGAGGTCATAATTCAACAATCAAATAATATTTCACCTTAATTTCAATTTGATGCTTTTCCCATATTACATTTTCATTTTCATGCATTTAATTAAAACCAAATAAATTCTAAATTCACAACATAAACTTTTATTTAAACAAATATATAAATATGCCCCATTTCCACAATTCTTCATTAAATATTTACTTATTTAAAATCAACCATTGAGAGACTCTGAATAAATGCAATGCTTTTATTATTTCTAATATTTATTCATTGCCATATTTACTTATTATTTTATTTTTTTATTTTACCAATTACTTAATTATTTAAATTACCACATAAGACCATTCACTACTTTAGACAAATCATAAAATCATACAAAGACCAATGTAACCACACAAATGAAGGAGACTAATATGCACAAACCATAAAGATACAAGACTGTTGACAACTTGGTATGGAGTTACTTTTCATGTCATCTCAAATATTCAACTCCTTGCCGTTGGGTTGGTTCAATGCTCACCCAGACCTACCGAAATAGGTGGAATCGAGTCTTATTCCTGCAAAGCCTGCATCCACAAAGTGATATACAAGATACATAAAATCAAAGCATTGTGAGGAGGATTCACAGCGTAGCAGGGCGCTCGCGAACGAGTGATGCTACCTGTCCCCTCACCAAAACATATCATCATAAACTTTACACCACATCATAAATTACTATTCTATAGTCTATTGCATTCCAAATAACTCCATCAAATGATCATAATAAAATGTCATCACAATATCCATGGCATCATAAGAGTATAGTAATAGTCTAAGCTACCACACATAATAGCAACAGTATCAATCACAAATCACAATGTGCCAAACAGAAACCACAGTGAATGTCAAAAATCAAATAGTAGCATGAGGGGTATTACATCCTCCCCCCCTAAAATCCGGCTTACTCCTGGAAGCCAGTGAAAAGATAAGGATAAGAATCCCTGATACGAGAGGCATCCTCCCAAGTAGCTGAAGCCTCATCATTCGGGTCCCACTGAACCCGCACCTGATCAATCTCTCTGCCTCTGAGGGTAAGTCGCCGGCGCTGAAGCACGGCCACGGGCTCGAGTGCCAGCTGCCCGTCCTCGACCTGAAGAGCATTCCAATCCAAAACATGAGTAACATCAAGAAAATATGGTCTAAGAACAGAAACATGAAATACATCGTGGATCCGCGACAAACTGGGTGGCAAAGCTAAACGGTAAGCAACAGGTCCAATCCGCTCCAACACCTCAAAGGGTCCAACAAAATGAGGCACAAGCTTCGAACCCTTTCCGTAACGAATTGGGCTCTTCCGCGGACGCACTCGAAGGAAAACCCGATCACCAACTGCAAACTGCCGATCAACTCTATGAGCATCAGCATACTTCTTCTGTCTATCCTGAGCAGCTACAAGATGCTCCCGAATGCGAGACACCTGCTACTCCATATCTCTAAGCATCTCGGGCCCAAGAAGCACCCTGTCCTCCAAATGATCCCAACTCAAAGGAGTACGACAAGGACAACCATACAAAGCTTGAAAAGGAGCCATACCAATAGAGCTATGGTACCCATTGTTATATGCAAACTCAACCAAATACAGATAGTCCTCCCAACGGGATTGCTGATCCATGACATACATACGAAGCATATCCTCAAGCACCTGATTGACCCTCTGAGTTTGTCCATCAGTCTCAGGATGATAAGCAGAACTGAAGTTCAATTTCGTTCCCAGAGACTGCTGCAAAGATGTCCACAATGCATATGTGAATACTGGATCTCTGTCGGAAATGATCCTTCGCGGTATCCCATGCAATCTAACTATATCATTCATGAACACCTTAGCAACATAAGATGCCGTATATGACGATCGAACAGGAGAAAAATGAGCTACCTTAGTCAACTTGTCCACTGTGACCATAATAGCATCATGCCGTCTAGATGACATAGGCAACCCAACAATGAAATCCATAGAAATAACATCCCATTTCCATTCCGGAATGAGGTGAGGCTATAGCAACCCTGCTGGATGATGATGTTCAGCCTTTACTCTCTGACATTCAAGACATCAAGCCACAAAATTGGCGATATCCCACTTCATTCCTGACCAAAAATAGAGCGCACGAAGATCCGCATACATTTTCTTAACTCCAGGATGAGCTGCGTAAGGTGCCCGATGACCTTATGTCAAAATCAATGTACGAAGACCCTCTGAAGAAGGTACATAAAACCGTCCAGAGAAACGCAAAGCACCATCCGAATCTAGCAAATAACCAACAAATTTCCCCTCCAAAGCTCTACCTGATTCAACCTCCACTTTCACCTCTGAATACCAACTATCTGAAGAAAGGGCTGCAAGAATCTGACTCTTCAAATCCACCTCAAGAGACATTGCAAAAACCTCATGCCTTCGCTGACTTAGAGCGTCAGCCACCACATTTTCCTTACCCTGAATATACTTAACCTCAAAATCGTACTCACACAAAAATTCCATCCACCTCCTTTGCCTGGCATTCAAATTTGGCTGAGTGAAGATGTATTGCAAAGTTCGATGATCTGTATGCAACTCAAACCGATGCCCTAACAAAAAGTGCCTCCATCTCACAAGAGCATGAACCACTGCGGCCAATTCAAGGTCATGTGTGGGATAATTGAGTTCATGATCTTTTAACTTTCGAGATTCATAGGCAATCACTCTCCCATCCTGCATCAACACAGCTCCAAGACCCTCCAATGAAGCATCTGTACAAACCACAAAATCACTTGAAGGGTCTGGCACTGCCAAAATTGGAGCACTAGTCAGTTTCTCCTTAAGGGTTTGGAACGCCAACTGACACTGCTCTGACCAAAGAAATTTCTTTCCCTTCCGTTGAAGTGAAGTGATGGGAGGCGCAATCCTTGAGAAGCCCTGAACGTACCGCCGATAATACCCAGCTAGTCCCATGAAACTGTGGATTTCTGAGACATTAGTGGGCATGGGCCAATCCATGATAGCTTGGATTTTAGCAGGATCAACAGAAATTTCCTCTTCAGAGATCACATGGCCCAAATACTGAACTTCCGTCTTATAAAAGTCACACTTTGCCAAATTGGCATACATCTAATTGTCCGTAAAGCACTGCAAAACCTGTTTTAGGTGCACCTCATGCTCCTCCATAGACTTAGAATAAATCAAAATATCATCAAGAAACACGAGGACGAACCTATCCAAGAAAGTTCAGAATACCCCATTCATTAGACACATAAAGACCGAAGGTGCATTTGTCAACCCGAATGGCATCACTGTGAACTCATAATGACCATACCGCGTATGAAATGCAGTTTTATGAATATCGGCCTCTGCTATCCGTAACTGATGATACCCTGATTTAAGGTCGATCTTGGAAAATACCTTTTCCCCTTTTATCTGATGAAAGAGATCATGAATCCTGGGAAGGGGATAACGATTCTTTACTGTTACCTTGTTCAATTGCCGGTAATTGATACAAAGGTGGAGAGACCCATCCTTCTTTTTGACAAAGATCACTGGTGCTCCCCACGGAGAGACACTAGGGCGGATAAACCCCTTAGCTAACAATTCTTCTAACTGCAGACGAAGCTCTTGGAGCTCCTGAGTGGTCATCCTGTAAGGAGCCCGAGAGATAGGCTCAGCCCCAGGCACTAAATCAATCCTGAAATCCACCTCTCACTTAGGAGGCATACCTGGTATCTCACTAGGGAAGACATCCAAAAATTCTACAAGAAGGGGGCAATCATGCAAAGACACCTCCCGACTATCCTCCGACTCAAGGTCATTAACCCATATAGCAAAGAGCTGACAACCCTGACGAAAACACCTTTTTAACTGCATCGCTGAGATCATTCTCAGAGAGAGGCCTCTGAACACCCACAATTTCTACCTCTTTACCAAAATCATCCACACACCACACTGCTTTACGGCGGCAATCAATCAAAGCACGATGTGAGCTTAGCCAATCCATGCCCAAAACTACATCATAAGAACCAAGTGGAAGGATTCTGAGATCCACCTTAGTTGACATGGCCCCTAACTCTAACCTACAACCTTGCACAAGCTTCTCAACCACAACCTTAGATCCTGAAGCTAACTCAACCTGCCACTTTTCGCTTTGCTTTATTGCCCCCAGTTTACATCGCTCAACAACTAAAGGAGAGATAAAAGAATCAGATGCACCAGAATCAAATAGAACTAAAATTTTAAACTTATGTAATGAACTTGTAGTTTCAATGATGGTGTTCTGATGATCCGCCTGCTGATTATCCACTGTTACGAAGACATGGTGAGATCTCCCTGCATCTCCTACTGTCGGCTCGGACAGCGTTGGTTTCTGACTAAACTCTGAAGCACTCTTTTGAGGACACATCCTAGCAATATGCGCTTGCTGCCCACATGAGAAACATCCAGAACCTCGACCAAAACCTCTTCCCCCAGACGGAGCATTCGATTGCTGGAAACTCCCACGACTAGGTGTGGACTGAAAACTTAGCGCAGGCTGTCTAGAACTGGTACGTTTCTGGTTCCGATCCTTGTGAAACTAAAGTTGACCACCTTGCTGGGAAGTAACATTCTTGTGCTTTGGTTGAGACTGCTGCTGCTGACCCCCCTTTGAAGGCCCAAAATGACTCTTAGAGGGTCCTACTGACTGAGTTTGACCCCCTTCCGAAACAGCTCTAAGAGCGGGTACACTACCAATCTGTACTCCTACATGACCACCCAAAGCCATGGCCAAGTTTTCCTCTACCAAACGAGCCTTCTCGACAGCAACTTCCATGGTCTTAGGTTCGAAGACCCTTACACCACCACTGATGCATGTGTTCAAACCTCGAACAAAGTGTTGAACCAACATCCCTTCATCATGGCTAATCCCTGCATACTGCTTTAGTTCATAGAAGCGACGTTCATACTGCTCCACTGACATTGCCATTTGCTTGAGATCATGAAATTCATCTGCCTACGCTGCCTCCAATGATCTGAGAGGAAGCGAGCCCTGAACCTTTCCAAGAAAAATTCCCAAGTGACCATACTAATATCCATATGCAACTTTTGTTCCTCAAGCTGCCACCAAGTGGACGCGAAACCCCGCAAATGCATAACAGCACATCGAGCCTTGGTATTACTACCGTAGGAGTGCATTGCGAAGCATCGGCCCAAATCAATTAACCAGGTCTCAGCTTCCAACCCTCCTCCAGAGCCATCGAAGGTAGGTGGATGAGTTCTCATTAAATCCCTCATATGACCAGCTAATAAAGCATCCTGATCAACTGAAGCTCCCCTGTGCCTTGGAGACCTTTCTCGTTCTCTCTCGACTGGCTGATCCCCATTAGGTCTAGGACCCAATCTATCGAGAAGCTCACCCAACAGATGCTGCAACTGCCCATCCAACCCCAGCTGTTCTGGATTCAGTCCACCATCTGACGGATTGTTCTAAGAATTCTGTTGCTCCTCAGACTCAGGACCGTGAGAACTAGGCGGTGAAGGATTCCGTTGATTGGCCCCACGGCCACCACCTCGGCCTCTTCCTCGGCCTCTACCTCTACCTCTACCTCTGCCTCTAGGCATGCTTCTGCACAACAAGCCAAAGGTACACATGAGCTCAAGAGTCATCACGCAAAGGTTACCTAGTGGACATAACTACCTAGAGACCCCAGCGTGTGCAACCTTGGCTCTGATACCAAGTTGTAACGCCTGCCGTGTAAGCCCCAAAGAAAAAACAACAAAAGAACGCAAATAAATTTTTTTTTTTGAAGAAAGATAAATAGTCATCATATCAATATTAAACGATCATATACAACAACATCAACCATGTCCTTTGGGGCCCCCACGAGATTACATCGAAATAAGACATTACTAATCATCAAACTCATAAGATATCAAAAGGAGCTATAATGACAACATTAAATAAGTACATACATAAATTTTAGCACAAGATAAACCCATGAGACATTTCATAGCCAACTAAAAATTATAAAGTAGATAATTATATTACATCATCTTTCAATGTTACATCATCCATAAGGTTACATCATGAATCCCCAAACATGTGGGATGAATAGAAAATACAAGTTTATCAAAATACAATGAGATCAACTATAATAAATCTTCAACTGAATGAGATTGAAGCCACGAACACTGATGGGGAACCCAACGGTGTGCGGAGCACGTTCCACCCGACCACCCCCGTCCTAAAAGGTGACAGAGAAGTAACTCCGACCAAGAATGACAACAAAAGTACAAGCATACAAAAAGTACCAACATAGATCCATCTCACAATACACCAATTAAAATGAGCAACCAAAAACACCATATCACAATGTCATAAAGATGCAAAATTGTAAATAGAAGAGATCATACAACGCATGCAAAAGATGTATCAAACAATAATCTTAAAACAATATAATTCAATTCAAACAACAGTCTAAATCAACTCCCATGACCCACTTCCAGAGGAACACAATAACACAAACACATGGGCAACTAGGGGAGAGTGTCATCGCATAGTCCTACATGGGCTGTCCTGTGCTCTTCCTCCCAACTGGAGGCGCCGATCCCATCTATGGCTGTCCTGTGCTCTTCCTCCCAACGGGAGGCACCGGTCCATAGGGTGACTCATGCAGAGCCGCAGACCTCTCGTGAGGACGAGGTCACGACCTTGCCAACCACGGGCTTCTCAGCCTTCCATTAGTCTACGGAAGCACTAATGAAGACTAGGCATCCATTTTTAAAATCTTGCAATGATGTTACTACCCAACCCAACCCTCCTAAGTTAATTATTAGATTTTCACTTATTTACTAACTCACTCGTGGGTTATCCTGAGCTCTTCCCCTTAAACGGGGCGCCGGCCCCCACGAGGAGCCACTCTCCCTAGAGACCCATCAAAAACAAGAGGTTGTACCATGCCAATCATAATCATCAAAGTATGACAACAAAAGCAATACACGAGGCATAAACCATCTCACAAGTAAAAATACCATAATAAAATCTCATAATTCGGTACACCCCATTAATAATACATAACTCATCAGAAATCAAGGTGAAAAGTATAAAACTCAGAACAAAACATCATCCTCTGGAAGACTAAAGTGTTGACACAAACGGGTTCCCACATCAAGGAAAGAACAGTGTCCCAAAACCCAACAAACCATCAAGATTAAATTTCAAAAATAAATAATTAAAAGTGATAACCTATTTAATTCCAAAGTAGATTACAAAGTAAATCTCATTCCTAAAATACGATCATACTACAACCAAAATTAATTAATAATGCTGTTTTGTCAGCAATATCCTTTCCAACTTAAAATTTCAATAAAACAGATTTCTTTCTATTTCACTAATATTTTTAATTGTAACAAATTCTGCTTTTTTTCAATAAAGAAAAAAAATCTATATTTTTTTTTAAATTAACTGGAAGTGTAATTAGAGAGGAAACAAAATCTACATTTTATAAATAACACTTAGATTTACAGAAATATAGAAAAGAACAAAATCTACATTTCCTATATAACAGTTAAATTAACAGGAATATAATTTAATCAGGAAAGAACAGAATATTCATATATATACTTTTTTTTTTTAAATAACCAATACCGTAACAGTTAAACACAGAGATCAGAATAAATAAATATATATATATACATATATATATACATATATATATATTTGTTTATTTATTTATAAAAGTAAGTTCAAATTATAAATATAAAACTTATATATAAAAGTAAATTTCTTAATAAAATACAACTTTGTATTTTATAAATTTCAAACCATATATATTTAAATGGGTATTAAAACCCATACGCAGGCGGTACCACCGCCGCCCGGCTGTGGCAGTCTACTGATTGCGCACGGAAGTCTTGCGGACTGCCGTGGACAGTTCGCAGACTGTCGCACAGTCCGGCGGCGGGGGTGGTGGGTATGGCCAAGGCCGAACCCCCCACCACACAGCCTATATTCGTAATTAAATCCAACACAAAAAAAATAAAATAATCAAAAGTACGGTGCTGAAAATGAATGACAAATTTTCAATAAAAATAATTTTCATTCGGCATTTTATGTGATTTAAAAATATATATATATATACACACACCCAGGGGTTTGAACATGACAAGAAAAACAGAGAACAGATAATTACAGTATATATTCCATTTACTGTGCATGTTAAAAAATAAAAGAGAAATGTTTAATAAATATATGTATAGACCAAAATATCACAACCCGGATATTTATTGAACAGAAATTTCCCTTTAAACAACTATGCATATAAATGAAATGAAATTACAATTCTACTGTTCATTTCCAGATTGCAAAACAAATCCCTTTTAATAAATAACCACAACCCAAAACCCCTAGAAATTTCATTAATCAAATAACAATTTCCAATTTCTGATTAAACATTCTTAAAGTAAACCATAACCCCAGCAGATTTTTCTTTCTACAATTATTTAATTTTCAACCCTAAATATAAATTTCACACACAGAAAGAAATTCCTATTTAACAGAAAATAAACAATTAACAAGAATAGAACCTGGCGTCCAACGCTTGCAACAAACTGTAGAAGCCTTGCCCCCTCTTGCTGCACTATTTCTTTGCTGCAAATCTTCCAGCAATAGATCCAAATCTTCCTTCCTCTTCCCAATTTCTCCAAAACAGAAAAGAACTAAGGGCAGAAAAAAAAAATGATTGGAAATAGAATTTTCCCATCATTCGAACGAAATCCCCTCCAACCAAGAGAAACTCTTAATAAATTTCATGCCCATAAATCCTTTCAATTCCTCTTCCTGTGAATACCAGAGGTCATAATTCAACAATCAAATAATATTTCACCTTAACTTCATTTTGATGCTTTTCCCATATTACATTTTCATTTTCATGCATTTAATTAAAACCAAATAAATTCTAAATTCACAACATAAACTTTTATTTAAACAAATATATAAATATGCCCCATTTCCACAATTCTTCATTAAATATTTACTTATTTAAAATCAACCATTGAGAGACTCTGAATAAATGCAATGCTTTTATTATTTCTAATATTTATTCATTGCCATATTTACTTATTATTTTATGTTTTTATTTTACCAATTACTTAATTATTTAAATTACCACATAAGACCATTCACTACTTTAGACAAATCATAAAATCATACAAAGACCAATGTAACCACACAAATGAAGGAGACTAATATGCACAAACCATAAAGATACAAGACTGTTGACAACTTGGTACGGAGTTACTTTTCATGTCATCTCAAATATTCAACGCCTTGCCGTTGGGTTGGTTCAATGCTCGCCCAGACCTACCGAAATAGGTGGAATCGAGTCTTATTCCTACAAAGCCTGCATCCACAAAGTGATATACAAGATACATAAAATCAAAGCATTGTGAGGAGGATTCACAGCGTAGCAGGGCGCTCGCGAATGAGTGATGCTACCTGTCCCCTCACCAAAACATATCATCATAAACTTTACACCACATCATAAATTACTATTCTATAGTCTATTGCATTCCAAATAACTCCATCAAATGATCATAATAAAATGTCATCACAATATCCATGGCATCATAAGAGTATAGTAATAGTCTAAGCTACCACACATAATAGCAACAGTATCAATCACAATCACAATGTGCCAAACAGAAACCATAGTGAATGTCAAAAATCAAATAGTAGCGTGAGGGGTATTACATCCTCCCCCCCTAAAATTTGGCTTACTCCTGGAAGCCAGTGAAAAGATAAGGATAAGAATCCCTGATACGAGAGGCATCCTCCCAAGTAGCTGAAGCCTCATCATTCGGTTCCCACTGAACCCACACCTGATCAATCTCTCTGCCTCTGAGGGTAAGTCGCCGGCGCTAAAGCACGGCCACGGGCTCGAGTGCCAGCTGCCCGTCCTCAACTTGAAGAGCATTCCAATCCAAAACATGAGTAACATCAAGAAAATATGGTCTAAGAACAGAAACATGAAATACATCGTGGATCCGCGACAAACTGGGTGGCAAAGCTAAACGGTAAGCAATAGGTCCAATCCGCTCCAACACCTCAAAGGGTCCAACAAAACGAGGCACAAGCTTCGAACCCTTTTCGTAACGAATTGGGGTCGTCCGCGGACGCACTCGAAGGAAAACCCGATCACCAACTGCAAACTGCCGATCAACTCTATGAGCATCAGCATACTTCTTTTGTCTATCCTGAGTAGCTACAAGATGCTCCCGAATGCGAGACACCTGCTGCTCCATATCTCTAAGCATCTCGGGCCCAAGAAGCACCCTGTCCTCCAAACGATCCCAACTCAAAGGAGTATGACAAGGACGACCATACAAAGCTTGAAAAAGAGCCATACCAATAGAGCTATGGTACCCATTGTTATATGCAAACTCAACCAAATATAGATAGTCCTCCCAACGGGATTGCTGATCCATGACATACATACGAAGCATATCCTCAAGCACCTGATTGACCCTCTCAGTTTGTCCATCAGTCTCAGGATGATAAGCAGAACTGAAGTTCAATTTTGTTCCCAGAGACTGCTGCAAAGATGTCCACAATGTAGATGTGAATACCGGATCTCTGTCGGAAATGATCCTCCGCGGTATCCCATGCAATCTAACTATATCATTCATGAACACCTTAGCAACATAAGATGCCGTATATGACGATCGAACAGGAGAAAAATGAGCTACCTTAGTCAATTTGTCCACTGTGACCATAATAGCATCATGCCGTCTAGATGACATAGGCAACCCAACAATGAAATCCATAGAAATAACATCCCATTTCCATTCCGGAATGAGGTGAGGCTGTAGCAACCCTGCTGGATGATGATGTTCAGCCTTCACTCTCTGACATTCAAGACATCGAGCCACAAAATTGGCGATATCCCGCTTCATTCCTGACCAAAAATAGAGCGCACGAAGATCCGCATACATTTTCTTAACTCCAGGATGAGCTGCGTAAGGTGCCCGATGACCTTCTGTCAAAATCAATGTACGAAGACCCTCTGAAGAAGGTACATACAACCGTCCAGAGAAATGCAAAGCACCATCCGAATCTAGCGAATAACCAGCAAATTTCCCCTCCAAAGCTCTACCTGATTCTACCTCCGCTTTCACCTCTGAATACCAACTATCTGAAGGAAGGGCTGCAAGAATCTGACTCTTCAAATCCACCTCAAGAGACATTGCAGAAACCTCATGCCTACGCCGACTTAGAGCGTCAGCCACCACATTTTCCTTACCCTGAATATACTTAACCTCAAAATCGTACTCACACAAAAATTCCATCCACCTCCTCTGCCTTGCATTCAAATTCGGCTGAGTGAAGATGTACTGCAAACTTCGATGATCTGTATGCAACTCAAACCGATGCCCTAACAAAAAGTGCCTCCATCTCACAAGAGCATGAACCACTGCGGCCAATTCAAGGTCATGTGTGGGATAATTGAGTTCATGATCTTTTAACTTCCGAGATTCATAGGCAATCACTCTCCCATCCTGCATCAACACAGCTCCGAGACCCTCCAATGAAGCATCAGTACAAACCACAAAATCACCTGAAGGATCCGGCACTGCCAAAATTGGAGCACTAGTCAGTTTCTCCTTAAGGGTTTGGAATGCCAACTGACACTGCTCTGACCAAAGAAATTTCTTTCCCTTCCGCTGAAGTGAAGTGATGGGATGCACAATTCTTGAGAAGGCCCTGAACGTACCGCCGATAATACCCAGCTAGTCCCATGAAACTGCGAATTTCTGAGACATTAGTGGGCACGGGCCAATCCATGATAGCCTGGATTTTAGCAGGATCAACAGAAATTCCCTCTTCAGAGATCACATGGCCCAAATACTGAACTTCAGTCTTATAAAAGTCACACTTTGCCAAATTGGCATACAACTGATTGTCCCTTAAGCACTGCAAAACCTGTTTTAGGTGCACCTCATGCTCCTCCATAGACTTAGAATAAATCAAAATATCATCAAGAAACACGAGGACGAACCTATCCAAGAAAGTTCGGAATACCCCATTCATTAGACTCATAAAGACCGAAGGTGCATTTGTCAACCCGAATGGCATCACTGTGAACTCATAATGACCATACCACGTACGAAATGCAGTTTTATGAATATCGGCCTCTGCTATCCGCAACTGATGATACCCTGATTTAAGGTCGATCTTGGAAAATACCTTTGCCCCTTTTATCTGATCAAAGAGATCATCAATCCTGGGAAGGGGATAACGATTCTTTACTATTACCTTGTTCAATTGCTGGTAATTGATCAAAAGTACGGTGCTGAAAATGAATGACGAATTTTCAATAAAAATAATTTTCATTCGGCATTTTATGTGATTTAAAAATATATATATATATACACACACCCAGGGGTTTGAACATGACAAGAAAAATAGAGAACAGATAATTACAGTATATATTCCATTTACTGTGCATGTTAAAAATAAAAAGAGAAATGTTTAATAAATATATGTATAGACCAAAATATCACAACCCGGATATTTATTGAACAGAAATTGCCCTTTAAACAACTATGCATATAAATGAAACGAAATTACAATTGTACTGTTCATTTCCAGATTGCAAAACAAATCCCTTTTAATAAATAACCACAACCCAAAACCCCCAGAAATTTCATTAATCAAATAACAATTTCCAATTTCTGATTAAACATTCTTAAAGTAAACCATAACCCCAGCAGATTTTTCTTTCTACAATTATTTAATTTTCAACCCTAAATATAAATTTCACACACAGAAAGCAATTCCTATTTAACAGAAAATAAACAATTAACAAGAATAGAACCTGGCGTCCAACGCTTGCAGCAAACTGTAGAAGCCTTGCCCCCTCTTGCTGCACTATTTCTTTGCTGCAAATCTTCCAGCAAGAGATCCAAATCTTCCTTCCTCTTCCCAATTTCTCCAAAACAGAAAAGAACTAAGGGCAGAAAAAAAAATGATTGGAAATAGAATTTTCCCAGCATTCGAACGAAATCCCCTCCAACCAAGAGAAACTCTTAATAAATTTCATGCCCATAAATCCTTTCAATTCCTCTTCCCATGAATACCAGAGGTCATAATTCAACAATCAAATAATATTTCACCTTAATTTCATTTTGATGCTTTTCCCATATTACATTTTCATTTTCATGCATTTAATTAAAACCAAATAAATTCTAAATTCACAACATAAACTTTTATTTAAACAAATATATAAATATGCCTCATTTCCACAATTCTTCATTAAATATTTACTTATTTAAAATCAACCATTGAGAGACTCTGAATAAATGCAATGCTTTTATTATTTCTAATATTTATTCATTGCCATATTTACTTATTATTTTATGTTTTTATTTTACCAATTACTTAATTATTTAAATTACCACATAAGACCATTCACTACTTTAGACAAATCATAAAATCATACAAAGACCAATGTAACCACACAAATGAAGGAGACTAATATGCACAAACCATAAAGATACAAGACTGTTGACAACTTGGTACGGAGTTACTTTTCATGTCACCTCAAATATTCAACTTCTTGCCATTGGGTTGGTTCTATGCTCGCCCAGACCTACCGAAATAGGTGGAATCGAGTCTTATTCCTGCAAAGCCTGCATCCACAAAGTGATATACAATATACATAAAATCAAAGCATTGTGAGGAGGATTCACAGCGTAGCAGGGCGCTCGCGAACGAGTGATGCTACCTGTCCCCTCACCAAAACATATCATCATAAACTTTTACACCACATCATAAATTACTATTCTATAGTCTATTGCATTCCAAATATCTCCATCAAATGATCATAATAAAATGTCATCACAATATCCATGGCATCATAAGAGTATAGTATAGTCTAAGTTACCACACATAATAGCAACAGTATCAATCACAAATCACAATGTACCAAACAGAAACCACAGTGAATGTCAAAAATCAAATAGTAGCATGAGGGGTATTACATCGCATGTTGTCTACAATGCATTGGGTCAGCCATTGTCTTTAGGGGTCATACAAACTTGGAAGTGACTTATGAAGGCATCCAAAAGTTCATTAAATGATCATATAGAATGATTGGGCAAGTTTGAACACCACTCTAATGCAGTATCTTTCAGGGTCCTAGGAAAAAGTTTAGCTAAGAGTTTATCATCAAGGAAAAAATCACTGCATAAAGCTGTATAAGCATTGACATGGTTGATAGGGTCTCATTTACCTCTGTATTTCTCAAACCTAGGCATTTCTATCCCTTGTGGCATCGGGGTGCATAAGATTTCTAAGGATAAGGGGCTGCTACGAACATGATATGTGGGTGGAGCGTTTTGACCTTGGCTAATGGTGGAAATTTGTTGTTGCATGGAGGAAACGGTATTAAGGAGTTGTGTAATGATGGGATCGAGGTAGGTGGTTTGAGGTGAAAGAGAAAATGGTGATGGAGTGTATGTAATGTGAGGGGAAGTGAAAGGAACACTAAGACGGTGAAGGTAGTGGAAGGGACCTACTATGCCACAAGAGAACTAGGAATGCTAGTTGGAATTGCGAAAGAAGGAGCCACATGACTAACTTGTTGCATAGTTGTTGTAACATGAGGAGTGGTATAAGTTGGTATAGATGCTATGGTTGAAGGGGGAGGAACATGAGGTCCTCCTTGGCTTACAACAATGTTTGCGGATGGGGAAGCAGAGGAGGCATGTTTATTGTAAATCTCAACAATTTTCTTCATAACTTGTAAGCGATCACCACTTTCAATCAAACGATGAAGGTTTTCTATCGCAGGTATGGCAGTGGTGGAAATGTTTTCTAGTGACAAGTCTTGTTGTAAGTGTGCAAAATCCTCATGGATATTAATGACCTTTTCTTGTGGGATGGAGTTGTTTTGTGTGTCAACATTCATTGGATGGAAAAGTGCAGGCATAAAAGTGGTATTGTCCATGCCTAATGCACCATTGTCCATACTAGAAGTAGGAGCTCTTGAGATCCCAAGGTTCACAACGAAAGTGCTATCACAAGAAGCCATGAGTCTAGAACTTTGTCTCACTAAAGTATTATCAATGGGGCACCAAACACTCATACAAGTACCACAAAAGATGGGGTGGATGCAAATGCAATGCAATATAGGAGTTTTAAATGCAACAATAGAAATTCCCGCCATCCAGCGCCAGAAGTACATGGGTAAAGCCTTGCGCTAGAAAATATTTGAGCAAGCATTAAAAAAAGTGCGGTGTGGACTCCGATTTGCCTCGGTGGTGAATGAGTCCCATTATGAGATTTTTGTGTTTTTCTGTTCTAACGGATTCCACCTTTCAAACAACGAAGGATTTAAATGCAGATTTTTAGTTTTTCAATATGTGTTTCGAAAAATGAAATCTTTTAAAATGAATCTTTTCATCAATGCAATTTCTGAGAAACCCCGACCAAAATACAATACCCAATTCGAATGTTGACGGGGTAATCTTAGGATGTGATCCAAATGAAATAAAAAATGCAAAGTGTTCAATAATGCAGGTTCACCAAAATGAACCGTAGATTTTTGGCACCCCAAGACTCCCTAACTCTTCTAGGGTTTTGCACCTAAAAGGAGAGAGTAGGGCCAAAAATGCTAGCTAGGTTCATTCAAATTATGCAATGTGTGATGTTTTTTAAGCTAAATGATATGAACTAAATGTAATTAAGTGATCTAAATGACTGATTTTGTATGCAAAACTTAAGATTTATGCAATGTTGGAAAACACAATGTGAAATGCAAACAATGAGTAAAGAATGAATAAATGCAAAAAAAAAGAAATGAGTTGAATCAGTGTGCACCTGAAGGCTTGATGAAGATTTTTGAATGTTTTGGATGCTGTCTAGAATCACAAAAATTCACCAGTGGGATTCATTCGCCCAGGGTGGCGAATTAGTCCTGCTTCTGATGAAAATTGTCGGGAACCAGTTTTCGAGTGTCGGGATCCAGAATCTGAAAAAACTTAGATTTCCAACCTTAAGGTGGGACTCATTCACCACTGGTGGCGAATCAGTTCTCTCCCAAAATTTTGAGAAATTAGGAGACAACTCTACAACACCAGATCTGAGGATATTTGCTTGTCAGGTTGCCGAAGTCAATTCTATAGGAAACGAGCAAAATACCTTCTCCAAGCTTGAAATATGGTTGATTTGACTTGAAGCACCTAGTTGACTTGTTGACCACTCTTCAACACCTAAATGCTTGTAAAATATGCATACAAAGGTTTGCAAATACACATGCAAGAGGGGAAAAATGGTTGAGGGTTAGAAAATAGGGGTTTTCCTTGGTCAAACCCCACTTTGGTAATCAAACCCTTAATGAAATAGTGAAATGAAAGAGAATGATAAAAAAATAACATGCAAATGCTATCAACTTACCAAACCCTTATTGAAGAAAATCTGAAGTTGTGTCAATGGATGCTCCAAAGTGCTTGATTTATGCTTCATTTGATGTTGTTAAGTGCTTGAATGCTTGACTGAATGAGTGAATAATTGAACTTGATGAATGAGGGTTAGAATAGATGTAAAAACACTTATTTATACACACTTGTGCCTTAGTAACTTGTTAATTCCTCATCACAGGTCGACATCAAGTGATTTTGAATAAAAACCCGAAAGGAAATTTAAAATATTTTGAATTTGGAGCCAAGGGGGACTCATTCGCCACCCATGGCAAATAAATCCTGGAATTTCCAGTCCCACCTTAGGACTAAATGGTGTTAAAATCATCCTACATTTAGTGGTTGTTTGTTGGTTTACTAAAATGCACTTATCTTTGAAGCTTATATGTATTAAAGGGGTCAATAAATCATAAGAAAGGTGCAAATAGTGAAGTTATGCCTAGAAAAGTGTGGAAATCCTGCCACAAGTCTCTTTACAACACTCTCCAAAAAATATATAATCGGATTAGTGACAGAAAATGGGTGATTTTTAGGTGAAATCTGTAATGAATAGAGGCCCACATGCAGAAATGTTTACAATGATTTCGGCATAACACCTTCACAAGACATCATTATTTCAATTTTAAAGTACCGGCCGCGGTATGCCCAAGCTTATATTACATCAATAAATCAAAGCAAAGTAGACCAAACAACATGAAGCAAGGCCTAAAAGACCATGAAAATGAAAAGGGTCCATTTTTCTATGGTGCAATTTATTTTCCTGTCTATCCTGCATTTTTCTCATGTCTTTGATTAAATCTTCAAATTTGATGATGACTGCTCCAACAATTTCTCCTCCTATATTTTTATGTCATCTTCCTCGCTCTCCATATTTCCTTCATCTTCAGATGATATGTCTTCAACCATATATTTTCCTTCTCCTTATCTTTGCACCTCACAATGATTTATGGATTCCATTTTTTGTTCATATGTAGCCCTTTTAGCCTCTCGACTTTACAACTATTTTTCTCTTTCTCCTTATCCTTTACCACACCTAATTCCCTCACATATTTTCCTCCTATAATCTCTATGTGTCCCTATGGTGTGTATTTTTTTGGTTCTATTGATTCAATTTACCCCATTGCACTTATCACATCAAATTTCTTTACCAAATCCTCCATTCCTATTTCTAGAGGACCCCCATCATTAGGCTCTTTTGGTGTTTTGTCTTCCTTGTCTTCGACCAACCCTTTTTCTATCTTCTCCATTTTTCACTTTAGACAATATTTTGCATGGTGATCATATGACACATGCAGGAGTAGCATTTTCATGATGGGATGCCCTTTTCCACCTTTTACTTCCAAATTCTTGTTTCCAATATGATTTCAATGTCTGATAGGATCGATTCATTGGTTGGAACTTCAATAAAAACTCTGGCATAAACACCAAAATCCCCTTCTTCAATCTTCTCATCTGCTCCAATAAAGGTGTCTAACTATTTCCAATATCTTCCAGCATTTCACAATCCTAGTATTTTTGTGACATGTTGTATAATCTAAGACATTATGGTGTCTTCTTGATCTCTTGCCTTAAGGGATGAAAATTTGGTTCCCAATCTTTGATAAAGAAGTAAGATCCATCCATCAGATATGGGCCTCCTTTTAGTATCTTCCTTCTACCTTTCTTTGCTACATTCCACCATAAAAAGCCTCTTGGAAACAATTTCAAGTTGATTTATTTACCCCATTACTTTTGGCAAGACTATAGTGTTCTACCCTTTGCTAGTTAGTTTCCCAACCATTTTAAACAAAAATAATTTATTATTAACCTAGTGATTCTAGTCTTCCAAACAAAATTTTCCAATACAAAGGTAATACACTTATCTGGGGGTCTACCATTGAACAATACCTTGTTTTCCCTTGTCACGAGATGTTGGGGATTAGAGTTTCACTTTTCTTCTACATCTCTCTCACCTCTCCTTCTCCAAGACATGCCGCTCCATCTTGGTTGATTCTAGTACCCATTGTTCCATGGAGAGTTTCTTAATTGAACCTCACACCTCTCATGCCTTTGATAGTTTCCTTCCTCTCCACCCCTTCAAATGACATCGCCTCACTACACCTCTACTTTGATTCAATCACACACCATTACCTTTGTCCTATATTAAGTATAATTTATTTTAAAATACATTTTTACAAAATATTTTATTAAATTTTCAAAAGTGAACATTATAATTTGAAGATAAAGTTAGCATTCATAATTTCATATTATTACAACAATTAATAAAATAAAATTAAAATAACACAATTATTATGCAAAATGATAATGAACAACACAAAGGGCATATCAATAATTAAATAAGGCTATAAAATTACCATCAATAATTTCATGCGAAAATATTCTCATTTAAGAGATCCTACAAGAATATTGATGTACTGTAATCTCTAAACAAAAAGTAGATAAGTTTAATTTCATCACTAACAACATAAGATAAATTGTTGTAATCAACATTTTTCCTTTTCCATTTTTATTTTATTTTATTAACTATAATAGCAACTTATGAATTCTAACTTTATATTTAGGTTATAATGTTCATTTTTGAAAATTCAATGGAATAATTGGTATGCAAAATGACAATGAACAACACAAAGGGCATATTAATAATTAAATAAGCCTATGAATTTTCCAGCAAAAATTTCTTGCTAAAATATTCTCATTTAAGAGATCCTACAAGAATATTAATATATTATTATCTCTAAACAAAACTAGATGAGTTTGACATTTCATTACTAACAACAGAAGAGGAATAGTTGTAATCAACCTTTTCTTTTTCCATGTTCAC